>ML104392.1:0-118049 GCA_003697995.1 Taxidea taxus jeffersonii
GCGGTTCTGGCGGGAGCCGCGCGCCCCCTGAGTTGGAGGCGGGCGCCGGGCGCTCGCCCCGGGCCGGAGCCCCTCTCCTCCGCGTGCTTTTATTGCACGCGGGGGAGAAGGAGCCCGGCTCTGCGCGGCCCCTTTCCCGGACTCGGCTCGGCCGCTTTGAACTTAGCGCCACGGGCAGCTCGCCGGCCGGCCGCGCGGCCCCATCTGGCCATGCCTCCCCCAGAGGTCGGCTGTAGAACTCCCCGCGCGAGTGTCCCGATTGCGCGAAGCTTGAGTGCGACCACCGCGGCTGGGAGTCTCTGGGGCGCTGCGGGTCCGCGGGGGCGAAGCTACTGCCCGAGAATCCACGACTGTCCCAGAGACCGGCTCCCACTGCCTTCCCGCTTTGGGACGGGTCGCTAGATGATCCCCAAGAGGGCGTCCACTTTCAATGGTGTGCGATTATGTTACCGTGTCCCTTACTTTGTGTCCCTTTTATGAAACTACTGTAAAGATTAATAATGTGTGGATCCAAGGAAAGGCACTGTGCCTTCCGGGACAACTGTCACGCAGAAAATACTGAACAGAGCCAGACCCCTTCGAAGATGGGAAAGGTTTATTATGAATCTGGGGAGATCCGGACACTTTGCCTGTCTAAGGAATGAGCGTTGTAATAGTGATAAACTAAGCAGACTTCCGCTCATGTGAATGATGATCATGGACTCACGTGTAGTGATAGTCTTTATTAATACGCTTTAATAGATTTTTTAATCTCAGTTCTTTTTTTTTTTAAGATTTTATTTACTTATTTCTCAGAGAGAGAGAGAGAGAGAGAGAGCGCACGAGCGTGCAAGCACAAGCAGGCAGAGCGGCAGGCAGAGGCAGAGGGAGAAGCAGGCTCCCTGCCGAGCAAGGAGCCCGATGTGGGACTCGATCCTAGGACCCTGGGATCATGACCTGAACCGAGGGCAGCCGCTCAACTGACTGAGCCACCCAGGAGTCCCTTGATAGCAGTTCTTGAACAAAAATCCAAGGTTCTGGATGTCTGGGCTGGCGGAAACATCTCTCACACAAACATCCGCAAAGTACTCTATGGGAACTATCAAATCGTTTCTGAAACTAGATGGGAGTAAAAAGCTTTAAAATACAGTTTTCCGAATTCAATTGAAATAAGTGTCGATTGCTGGCTAAGTGCAAGAGAACGAGCGAGGTTGCAATGGGAAGATAAGCATGTCCCTGTTTTCCAGGGCTGGGGTGGGAGTGAGGAGCTAAGCAGAACCAGGGCTCAAATTTTAAGTTGGGGTCAGAGCATTTCCCAACAGTGTTAGAGGAGGTCGGGGTCCTTCTAGCGGGAAGGTCAGGATTGCATGGGAGACTGGCGGTGGAGGCATCTGGGACGGCGGGAAGGCTTCAACAGAGCAGATGGGAGGCCAACCACAGCAGGTAGGCAGTAAAGAGAGGCCACTGCAGGCGAAGACAGCAGCCTGAGAGTGGCTGTTCAGATCTCGGACTGGCTGGCCCTTCCCGACTCCAGTACCAGGGCGATTCCCCTGCCATATGCTGCCGTGGTATCTTGTACCCTTGTTATGGGAATTTTGTCTTTCTTCTCCTTTGTGGGTGGCTTCAGCAGGACCTGTCTTCTCCACTGGAATGTAACGTCAGCGAGGGCTGCGCTTTTGTCTGGTTCTGGTCACTGTTACGTTTCCAGAAGTTAGCCCCTGCCTGGAACCAAGGAGACGCTCTGGCAAACTGGTTGGATGAAGGGGAGCTACACGTGGTCGGGCTGGATATATCCCAGTTACTTTCATAAAGACCGTCTTTGTATCCACCAGTGTGCGTTTGACTGCAAGGAACAGAAACTCAACAATGGCTTAATCAAATGTGAATTTATTTTTCTCTCACTCTAAGAAGACTGGAAGTTGGCCATTTTAAATTTAGTTCAGCAGCTCAGTGGTGCCATCAAGGACCCAAGATCTTTCCATTTTCCCATCTACTATTCTTATTGGTTTTTTTACTCCATCATAAGTGGTCGAAGCGAGCCTAGCTTACCCCTTTGCTGTTCTCTTCTACCAGAGGTTCCAAGTCCCCAGTCTCTCTTGCAGCTAGGGGCAGCCATGTGATTCAGTTCTGGCCAATAGAGTAAAATAAATCTGCAGAGTCTAGAAAAGATATTTTGTCTCCTGATAAAGGAAACAAGTAAGAGAGAGGAGCTTTCCGGTGCCCCCATTTCCTGAGTTTGATTGTGGTCATGGTGCCTGGAGCGGTGGCAGCCCTCTCACGACCATGAGGCCTTTCTCCTATTGAACTGAAATAGATCTCCTTTTAAAGATTCGTTTGAAAGCTCAGTCCTAGAGCACCTGGGTGGCTCAGTTGGTTAAGTGTCTGCCTCTGGCTTGGATGTGGTCCCAGGGTCGTGGGATAGAGCCCTGCATTGGTCTCCCTACTCATTGGGGAGCCTGCTTCTCCCCCTGCCTCTGCCCCCTTCCTCCTGCTCGTGCTCTCTCTCTCAAATAAGTAACGAAAAAAAATTTTTTTTAAATATTTAAAGCTCAGTCCTATGACTGGTAAAGTGCTGGGGATCCCTCGGCCACTGCATCCACCAGAACATGTCTAAGACCTTTCCAGCAAGAGAGTTTTTCTTTCACTTAAAGATAGAAACCAAGTACCTTCTAAATTCCCTCTTTCTCTGGGCACCGGGTGGTTCAGTCAGTTAAATGTCTGCCTTCGGCTCAGGTCATGATCTCAGGATCCTGGGATCGAGCCCCTTGTTGGGCTCCATGCTCAGTGGGGAGTCTGCTTCCCCCACTCCCCAGCTTGTTCTCTCTCTCTCTGTCAAATAAATAAATAAAATCTTTTAAAAAATTAAATCTCTTTTTTCGAGCTAATTACACCTATGGTCACCTTCTGTCTCCATTTTACTCACCTGTTTCTCAGACCACATGGTCTTTCAAGCCTACTATTTTTCTGGTTATTTTTTCTCTAGAGAGGCCCCAGTTTTGAGTAGATGTTAGGGCATATTGAAACCATTTTTTCTCTTTTTCCAACCACTGTTATTTTATTATGTAGCCCAAGATTGACTTTGCTTTTTGGCAGTTACATTGCACCAATGATTCACATTAATTTATTTTTTTAATGTAGTTTTTTCCTTTTTTTAAAATATGATTTTAAGCTGGTTTCCTCCATCCTGTGCTTTCCAGCTATGTTCTTCTTTTTTTTTTAATCCAAGTACTGTCTTTTACATATTTTCCCTCTGATTATTATGATACTTTTGGCCCATTTTCTCATCTTGTTGAAATCTTGCTGCTTTTGCCCTTGTCCAAGTTTTCCGAATTAAGTAAGCATGGTTTCTGTCTTAATTCAAATCATTAATTTTAATAAGTCATATTCATTCGAACAGGGCCAGGTTCTAGAGTGCCAGGCCCAGAATAGGAAAAGTAATAACCCTTTTTTGTGTGTGCTCATTCAGGTAGTCAGAGGCGTCGGCGCCTAGCCCCCCATGTCTTCAGCATGTCTGTAAGCATTTCTCCAGAGACTTTCATCACTTGCCTTTCAGAAACCAAGGTACGCTGCCCATGGCACTCCTCCCACCTGCCGGTCTGCTCACCTGATTTGAAGATCCTGTGGAGAGCTTGGTGTGGCTTTAGAACATCCAAGCTGTCGTATGAAAAGTTCTTTGCATCCTTTGCTCAGCATCTAGATTCTGTTTCATTCGACCCTTAGCATATTAGTGCAAAATAGGTATTGCTCTCCCCATCTAACAGATGAAGTCACTGAGGCCTTGAGACAATGAGATGTATGACAGCTACTCTCTACGGAGTGTTCACCATGCACCAGGCATGATTCGATGTTCAAAATACCCCTGAGGCAGCTATTGTCACCCCCTTCTGCAAGTGAGAAGGCAGGCTCAAAGATGGATATGCTACCCATACAAATGTTCAGAGGACAGGGTCTTAGAAAGCCTGGAACGTGCCCCTTCAGCCGCCTGAGCCCCAGGACCTTTTCCAGCCAGGTAAAGTGCTGGGGATCCCTCGGCCACGGCATCCACCAGGCCTCCCCAGCCGAGTTTGTTTCTGGCAAGAGCATCTGTTTTCCAGTTTATCTGGGAGGCTCTCGGCTTTGCTCTGAATTGCCCTCCCGTAGAAGACCGAGGCTTCCTCTGCCAGGTGGGGCTCTGGCGGCTGTAAATGACCCGCCACCTTAGTGGGTAATTTACCCAATGCACCTGCCCCGCGGCAGCAGCATCAAAGGCCCAGGCAAACTCCCACGGGCAACATCATTCTGCCGCCCCCCTTCCCTGGCTCGCTGCAGCGTGGGAGCCTTGCCAGGCAACTGCCATAAAATGCTGGGAAGGGATGATGGAATGCTCGGCTGAAAATGAAGTCTTTTTTCCCCCGTTCACCCGCTTTGCTGCCTGCTCAGCTTCTTATTTTGTCTTTGATCTTCGGCGGTTTCTCTCTTCGATAATTCCATTTAACTCATTATGGAACATGGGTTAGGAGTCAGGTGCTCTGTGGGCCTGCGGGACACACGAAGGTGAAGAAGACAAGACCTTGGCCTTTGGGAGCGCCTATTCTAAGGATTATGAATGTGCCATCCCGAGGAAGCACACAAAAGAGCTTTTTCCTCCTCAAGAGATTTTGGGAAAGAAAATCGTTTTTCTTCACTGCGGGAGAGATGGGAGTGTGTCTTGTAGGCAGTGAGAAGCCATGAGAGGGTTCGGGCCAGGAGGAGAGGGCCGTAGTCGGCTGGGGAGATGAGATGAACGGCTGAGGCCTGAGCAGTAGAAGGCAGCCAGGACGGCAGTAGGCACCGGTCTCTGTCTGCAGACCTCCCCTGGGGCCTGCGCTGGATGGGTCATTGCTGACTCAGAGGGGAGCACCCCTGTCTTCTGTGACTTGTGATGACCCAGGGAGGGGTGGGTGGGCAAGGGCCCTTTGCCTGCCCACCGGATTTCCCAGCGCTGCTCCATGGCCCAACTCCAGGAGATACCATTTCCATCAGAGCCCCTGCCCCCGAGATTCATGCGGGCACACCCCCGACAGGGACAAGTCAGGAACACTGCAGACAGCCCCTGGATTCCGACCCACCATGATATCCCCTGCCTTCTTCTCTGTCTCCCCTGTCCTTGTCCTCTCTCCTCCTCCCACGAACAGAGCGGTCCTGACACAGACGAGGTGTTATGCTACAGTGCGCCTTCTCCGAGCAGTCACACGCCTGTCCTGCCTCTCACGGACGCCTGATGTCGCTGCAACAGTTCTGCTTCCGGTGCCTAGGTGACCCTCTGGATATGAGGGGGCAGAAGGATGGGAATATTGATAAGAATCCTCAGTTGCAAGTAACAAAGGGAAGGACGGGGTGGGGAAGGAGACTGATTATAAGGGTCTAGGGGTACCTCACAGAACCCAAAGCTTCGGTGTCACTAGGGTCCATATGATAGACAGAAGGTGTCCAGGCCACCTGGACTGGTATTTGAAGAGAGGATATTTGAAGGTATTTGAACAGAGGATAAGAATTTCTCCTTCTCAGGGCCAACCCCAAATGCCCAAGGGAGGGGATCTCACCCACCATGGATCAGGTGCCTGACCCTGAACTAATCACAGAAGGTGAGTGTGGAGGGGGGCAGGTCACTTTGTAGAAACAAAGTGGGGAGAGGAGCATGTCCCAGGGAGGGCCAGACAAGTCAAAGTGAATCCATTTCACTCTTGCCCATGGCTGGCTGGCTCTCTCTCTGTCTCCCCTTGACCTCCAAAAACTCACTTATTTAATGTAAATTCATCATCTTATAGAAAAGCAAAAGTATCTCCTTATAAGAGACAATCCAAATTATCCTGCATCAAAGAGAGAGAAGGAGAGAATCCAAATTAGTATCTAGGAATATCATTGGCAACTTTTCTGTGTGTCCACATCCCCAGGAGGTATCCTTTCCAGCGTGGCATGAAATTAGTCCAGAGGGGACTTCTCCCCATCCTGGGCACCAGGTTAAATGGTCAACTGTGGCTCTGAACTTGTTGTAGATACTTCTCGTGGTAGGATAGCCACTGAAAATGGTCAATCCATTCCTGTTCTCTTCGGGACGCTCCCTTCCCTTCTCTGGGGTGCACGAAGAGTGTTTAATTCTAGCCTCATCAGGCAGCCTGGGGCCATGGGGAGTCTGCGCTTTGGGGTCAGACAAATGGGCTGTGAAATGTGGCCTTTTCATACTTACTAGTGACCTAGGGCAAGTCATTTCCCCTCTATGGTCTCTTCCTTCTGACATGAGAGTCAACTAACTACCATCCTTCATTTTCTATGTGCTCAGCAACATTCCTTTCTTCACCCTTACAGGAATGATCTCACCCCCTAATTCCAATGCTAAAAACCACGAGGAATGTAAAGATCCCAGGTGGCTTAATAAAGGTCTTTGACTCAGTATCAAGAGGAAACCCAGACACGGATCCGAAGGGGAAGGTTTACTTGGGAACAGGAGAGGTGATTCCAGCCTGAGCTATGTACGGGTGACACAAGCACAGACCTGGGTTCATACTAATTCTGCTACCTATCTGGTGGGTAACCCTGGGAAAGCTTTTCTCTTCTAAACCTTACTTTTCTTTTCTTTCTTTTTTTCTTTAAGATTTTACTTATTTATTTAACACAGAGAGATCAAGATCACAGGTAGGCAGAGAGGCAGGCAGAGAGAGAGGAGGAAGCAGGCTCCCTGCTGAGCAGAGAGCCCGATGCGGGGCTCGATCCCAGGACCCTGGGATCATGACCTGAGCCGAAGGCAGAGGCTTTAACCCACTGAGCCACCCAAGCACCCCTAAACCTTACTTTTCTAATATCACTAGGTTGTTGTGGAGATTAGAGATACACACAAAAACACCTGACTCATTGCTTGCCACAGTCACAAACAGGAGCATGTTAAATGTTGACTGAGCACACGGTCGTCGTGTATTAAATGTTGGGAGATTATCATTCCTGTTTCGGATTCACCATGTGACTTTCGTAGAAACTCTCTTCTTCAATTTCCTTACCTGAGAAACTATCATTTTTGAAGCTCTGCTCTTCCATCCGGTGGTAGTGATTTCAGTAAGGTTTTCCCTTTTGGGGGGGTTTGCTTTGTTCCAGGAACTAAGGTTTAAACAGGTAACTTTCTAACACTTGAGCAATTCTTGAGGTGTCCTTGGATGCGGGGCCCTGGAGGTGGCGGCCAGCCCCCTTGCCACTGCTGGCAGGGCGGCCCGGGTACATCTGGAGGCTGCAGCTGCCTTCGGATGGGGCTGGGGAGAGGGTGCAGGTGGGTCCGGGAGGGCTTTGTGCAGGGGACCTACAGCAGAGCCCGGAGCTAGGCAGTGAGCAGAGCGAGGCAGTCACAGGCATCCCTGGCCTGATGCGGAGTCCCGCAGGAAAACCCAAGGGATGCCTCACTCCAGGCAGGAGGAAACCCAGCTCTGCTCTGAGAGCCAACCCTCCCATCCAAAGAGAGACACCTAAGATAGCAGTAACGTGACTGGGACAGAGCAGCATCACCGCGGAGTTCCAACTCCTGTGATTTTCTTCTATTTCCTCTAAAAAAATTGCTTTCTTACATTTGAAAACCCAATTTGCAGTGTCTGGGTGGCTCAGTCGGCTAAGCATCTGACTCTTGACTTCAACTCAGGTCATGATATTGGTCATGGAATCGAGACCTGCATTGGGCTCTGTGCTGAGTGTAGAGCCTGCTTGAGATTCTCTTTCTCCTTCTCCCTCTGCCCCAACCCTGCTCACGTTTTTTCTCTCTCTCTCTCTCAAAAAGAAAAGAAAACCAAATTCAAGCTTGTTTCAATTAACCTTGAAGCTCCCCTACCTCCTCCTCCATCCATCATTCCTGGTCATTTTTCATCCTATATAGCACCCTGCTTTCCTCTCGTTCTCTTTCTCCTTCTCCTCCTCCTCCTCCTCTTCCTCCTCTTCCTCCTCCTCCACCTCCTCCTTCTTTGAAGATTTATTTATTTGACAGAGAGAGCACAAGCAGGGGGAGAGGGAGAGGAAGAAACAGACCCCCTGCTGAGCAGAGAGCCCGATGCGGGGCTCGATCCCAGGACCCCAGGATCATGACCTGAGCCAAAGGCAGACACTTAGCCAACTGAGCCCCCCAGACCCCCACCTCCCATTGTTCTTGCAAGAAGAAATCCCCTCAGAGCTGTTACCTCAGTGCTAAGTGTGGCTTCCAAACCGTCACGTTTCTCATTCCTTCCCAGGAGATTTTCAGTGTGTGAGCTTCACTTCCTTTTGACCTAGAATCACGTGTCCAGCGACAGGCTGCCTTTGCATAACTCCAGGCGGACCCTGCAGTGTAAATGTGTGTCCCCCTGGGGTTCCGGATGGTTGGAGCACCGACTATGGCCTGGCGCAAAAATCTCACGTCATCCTCACAACCATCCTGTGGGTGGTGTTACCCCTGGGGAGCAGGGGAGGGATGGGAGGTCGGGAGATCGCCTGACCTGCCCAAGGACAAGAGCGCACTACTAGTGAGTAGCGAGGTAGCTTCCATCTCAGGGCTGTCTCCAAGCTCACGCCGTTCATCACAACCAATACACATCCTCATTTAAACTTTAAAACCCAACTTAGCTTCTCACTCACACAAAACCTCTCCTTCTGGAATTCTGTACTCGAGACTCTCTGGACACGTGCAGGCCAAGGGACACATCTATGGGAAAGCAATCGGCTGTGAAGGGAGAAGACCCATCGGTAGAAGTGGCACCCAGTCCCAATGCTGCCACTCCTGCTGTGGCTGTGAACGCGGGAAGGCATTGGCCTCTCTAGCAAGTGTTGGACCACAGTTTTGCCCATTTGCCAAGAGAAGTTGTCGGACTCTGTGATTTCCAGGGTGGCCACTTGCAGCCCAAACATTCTGGGACTCCTCTGTCCAAGCAGCTTGATTTTTTGGTCCTTCTCTAGTGTGTTCAGAAACGCAGCTGGCTTGAATGTCACCACCCGGAGAAAACAGTTGTTTTGTGTGTCTCCATGAGGCCATGTGTCACTCAGGGAAGGGTTGAATATGTAGGAGGGGAGCGGGGTAGACCCTCAGTGCATTTCATGACACTTCCCTCAATGCCTGTGCATCAGGCTGCCCTCCAATTATACCATGGTGGTTGCACAACCATCACATGCCCCTTGAAGGCAGGTGGGAGAGGAGGGATGAGACTCGGGGCTGCCCCAGGGCTTCCTGGCAGGAGAGGCTGGCCGGTCTGGGCAGCAGTGGGTCCGTCCTTGTGAGCATGCCTCCTGGACCAGGCCACAGGTCCCTGCTCTAGGCCTCCCACCAGCTCACTCTGGGTTGAGGACAAGGCAAGTTGAGAGGGCAGCGTTCACGGCAACACCACTTCTCCGGTGATTTCAATGTTACTGTCATGAATTCTCAAGGCATTGCTGGGAGGCAGGTGTGGCTCTCTGTATGGCAGAGATGAAAGCACAGAGACTCAGACAGTGGAGGTGATCAGAGCAAGGTCACAGTCTAGACTGGAACTGGGGCTTATTTATTCAAAGTCAGGACCCTGAAACACCAAACTACATTCAGCCTTTCTTAGGAAAAGTCTAAGGGAAGAGTATAAATAAAAAAGTGAAATAATTTAAGACCTATTTAAAGAAAAGGGTTAAGTCTGTCTAAGTGATGTGGCGAAAACTGGAAGTTGGGGGCCTTCATGAATGTCTGAGGTATGGCAGGGCCCTGAATCAGCTCATATGTTCCCATGTTCACTGGTTCCATGTGGACAGAACAGGACCATGGCCTTCCTGAACATCTGGCACAGTGTCTCCAATTCTTGAGCATTTGGGGCCCTTTGAATGCAGAAAAGAAACAAATCGTGTATACAGAAATGTTACTTTGTCTACATATTCTAATATTTACTCCCCCTCCCCCCACCCTTGTCTCCTGAGCATCCAAGACTTTGCTGTCAGGTATCTGTCAACATATCCCTTGAGAGAATGGCTTAAGTTATAGGTTGCAAGGTGGTTGGCCAAGATGTATTCAGTTCGGCCAGCACAGTGATTGCTTGTTAGTTTCTGAATTTGAATGTCTTTAGGGAAGGGGCACAATCTAGTTTGCATGGACCTCACTTCTCCGCCTGATACCATCCTTGCTAACTCCAAGACATATGAGCCTGTGACCCCTGGTTTAAGGCCTTACCTTCCCCAAGATCAAAATCCTCAGTGGTGGAATTTCAGAGCATAGAGCTCCTGGGAGCCACCAGCAGCATGGATGTCTGTACACAGTGTGAGTCTCTAATGCTTGCTGGGATCTGTACCAGCCCTGTAGGAGACAAAGTCAGGATAGGATCCCAGGCCAGGACGTAGCTTTAAAAGGTCACAGCTTTCTATGGTCCTTTGGTAGCTCAGTGAGTGCTTTGTGTTGTTCAGCCTGGAGTAGAGTGACACCTGCTGTCTGGTGTCCCTCTTCAAACCCAGCAATTTCGGGTCTCCATCCCCAAGCCAGTTGCTCCTCCTCCCCCTACTCTCCTGGGACCAGGCTGCGAACATCATGGTCATTGATCATTGACAAAGTCATCAGTCATCGACAATGCTTTCTTCTCTCTCTGCTCCCACAACCCATCTGTCGCCGAGGTCTATCAGTCTGATTTGTGCTGATTTCATGTATGTTGCCCCTTCTCGTCACTGTCTCTTTAGGACTCGTAAATTCATCTTGGTTTTCCGAGGTGGGAGACCCTCTGCTGGCATGGATGATGTCATACTTGTTTTCCTATCCTCAACAGGGCTTGTTTGTTCTGTGTATTTTGGTTGTTCATTAAATGCTTGCTGATTCGTTGGTTGACTCTTTCCCTCGAAATGAGGCTATTTTCCCCCTTTATTTTCCCTTCTTTATTATGCTTTCCTCTCTTTCTGTCCATGACCCAGAATGTTTCTTTTAGCATTTTCTATCTTTTCCTCCCCACTTAACTCTCAGGTGAGAGTTACTAAAGGAGGGGAGGTGACTAAAGGTAGCTGTGAGCATTGCCTTGTGGGACTAGGTTCTCTTGAGGCTAAGAGACTGTGCTGTTCTAGAATATATGAAGATCATGTAACAAATGGAGATGGTAGTGTCCCCTGGACACTCTGGGTATGTCACTGGACTTCTTATAGCCATAGGGTAATCTTGACTAGAGTGAGTCCAAAGCGGATGAAAGGAAAATCTTCAACTGCTGCAGACAGAAAGGGTATTTAATTTAATAATATTACACAGCGGTCCATAGCAGTCATATTGCTCCTCAGTTCATTTTTTTCTAGGATTCTCTTTCTTTAGATGTTGTCCCCAAAGTGCCACAGCCAGAAACCTAGGCTCACAGAATTCAGCAGTAACAAAGGAATATACACAGCCATGAGCTCCCCAGGGATTGGGCTGGAGCTGTCTCTCCCCCCTTTACATCTTAATCCCTGGAACCTGTTAAGTATTACCTTATTTGGGAAAAGAGTCTTTGAGATGTTTTCAAGGATCTTGAGACGAGGAGATTATCCTGGGTTATCCGGGTGGGCCGCACACGCCATCTCAAATGTCCTTAGAGGAGAGAGGCAGAGAAAGAGTTGATACACACAGGAGAAAGAGAGGTGAGGAAGGAGCCAAGAGAGTCTGAAAGTGGATGACTTCAAAAGTCAGAGCAAGGCAGGAAATGCCAGCATCCACTAAAAGTTGGAGGAGACAGGGAACAGAATCTTCCCTCGAGCCTCTGGAGGGAGTGCACCCTTCTCAACACCTTGATGTGGGTCCCGTGAAACAGATTCCGGACATCTGGTCTCCAGAGCTGTGCGGCACTAAATTCCTGTTGTGCTAAGCCACCAAGTTTGGGGGCGATTTGTTACACCAGCCACAGCACAGTAATACACCATACCAGTAAGAAAACAGGCTGTTCCGTGATGACAGGTAACCACTGGGGGGGCATTTGGCAGAGCCTGGTGGAAGAAAAAAATATCATCGCTCTTTTGGTTGTGAACAACCCTGACATGCAAAGTAGAAGCGAGCAGTTTGAGACAGAGGCTAAAAGAGAGCTGTGCCTCTGACAGGAAAGAACATGCCTCTGACTTGCAGCAAGGGCAGCATGGGACACTCAGAAGAGGGTCAGCCAAGCTAGACAGTGCTGCTAAAAAAGAGAACGTAGGGGGCACCCAGTTGACTCAGTCCTTTAAGCGTCCGACTCTCGAGTTCAGCTCGGGTCGTGATCTCAGGGTCCTAAAATCAAGCCTCCTGTTAGGCTCTGCGCTGAGCTTACCCCGCTGAAGATTCTCTCTCCCCCTCCCCCCCCCCCCCCCCCCGCTCATGCTCTCGTGTTCTCAAAAATAAATAAATAAATAAATAAAAACAAATGAATAAATGAGGGAAACAGATTGTTCCAGAACATACACAAGCCTCTGAGACATGCTTGCTTAATGGTTTTTCCACTTTTCTAACAAGGAAAATGTTGACGTTCATATAAAGAAAGTCAAATGTTGAGTAATTGTAATTGATTGTAACAAACTGTCCTTCCCTCTCATTTGCGGAGGTGAGTTGGGTTACCCAGAATTAGTCCTTGTGCTGGTTTTGGAATCTCCTGAGGCAAAGCCCTCCTCCTGATACCTATGGATAATGTCAGATAACAACCGGGGGTACCCGAGGATAGCAGTTTAGGTCTGTCGCCGAGGCGGTTGTGCTCTGGTAGGACAACCCAGAGGAGCGGTGCCTCTCCCAGAATGCTGGCTTCGTAAGACTCATTCCAGGGTGGGCGGGCAATCCAGTTGGTAAAGCAGGAGTGGCAGGCTGATGGTTTCCGTCAAAGCAGAACTCAGGGAAGCTCCTTTTCTGTAAAAGGAAAACATGAAATCTGAAATTTGAAATCCGAAACGGGGCATCTCCCTATAAGAAAGGAACCTGCCCTACTGAAGTGGGAACGGGAGGATGACTCCCTCTCCTGGCAGCAACAGAGACTTGCACTCCCCCCTGTAGAGAACCCCGAAAACTGGACAAAATGTAAGAAACAACTGCTGTGGACATGGCACCCTAGCATAGAACTGTGGCCCCCTAGGGAAAGGAAGCAAGCAAGGGGAGCCCTACAATTTTTAACACAGTTTCCTGCCTGGACAAGGTGAGTCCTACAATTATTAACACAGTTTCCTGCCTGGTGGCACTTTCTAGAATGTGGTGCAGAGGTGGGAAACCCAAGAAGATGCCTGCAGTGTCACCGAGCTGAGACAGAGTTCCGGTGGGTGAAGGGGCTGTGGATATGCAAAGCAGAGCACTGGAGAGAAGGGAGATAAAAAGAGAAGGATTCAGAAATCTTCTTAAGGTTTCCTCTTGAAACCTTGCTGAACACAAAGCTGTACAAGTGTAGAGTGAAACTCCATGGAGCCTACGCAAACAAAATTCTGAGAGAAGGAGCAGTGACTAGAAAGACATGATGAGCAATTCTCAGAGCTCACATGGGATGGTCAGATGTTCAATTTCTCACCGTTCAGAGTGGAAGATCTCTTCCTACACCCGTGCATTCAGTAGAGATCCAAGATTGTTATGCTTCCATTTTAGGGCTACATGGGACCAGAGTGAAGGCAGGGGTGTGTTGGAGCTGGCTCACGCTAGTTTGTGAGAGCCGATGGTGCACGTCTCCTCCTAACTGCACCATCAAGGACATTGTGTGGAAGGCCGGACATCCGCCATTATGGAATATTTACACCAAGAAAATCTGCATTCATTACATACGCTACAAATCGGGGTTTTATTTTCCCCTAGAGCATTAACTGTTAAACAGTTGCCAGCATGCCGGTAGTATGTAGGAAGATACTTGGTCTTTGTCCCTGGTTCCTAGCCCAGAGCTCTTAAAACCCTTGGTATTTCCTGAGTGGTAAGGGCAATAGAGCGTCTTTTGTTCTGATGAGGTGAGTATTGACAGGCCCCTAGACAGCTTCAGGATGAGGGCTGGCTGCAGAATGAAGCAAGCCTTGATTGGAAGTTTAGGACTGGCTGGCTTGGTCAGTGGAGCAACTCTGGACCTTGGGGCTATGAGTTCGAGCCCCACACTGGGTGTAGAGATTACTTAAAAGTAAAGAAATCTTTTTAAAAAACTTTTGTTCACTACTTATTGGTAAAAAAAATACATAGATTATCCCAAACAACAAACAAACAAATGAAGCAAGCCTTAAGAAGGTTTAATATGGGGGCACCTGGCTGGCTTAGTCGGTAAAGCATGTGACTCTTGATCTTGGGGTTGTGCAGAGATTATTTAAAAGTAAAATCCTGGGGCGTCTGGGTGACTCAGTCTTTAAGCACTGCCTTTGGCTTGGGTCATGATCTCAGGGTCCTGGGATCAAGCTCCACATCAGGCTCCCTGCTCAGTGGGGAGTCTTTTCCCTCTCCCACTCCCCCTGCTTGTGTGCCCTCTTTTGCTCTCTCTCTCTCTGTCAAATAAATAAATAAATGTTTAAAAAAATTTTTAAGTAAAATCTTCAAAAAAGTTTAATGTAAAATCTGAATATAAGAAGGAAAAGAAAGACAAAAGAATCCAGTGGACTCTCTAGAACTGAAAAATACATTCACTGAATAGAAATTATAGAAAAAAGATTTGTAAATGTGAAGACAGCAACAGGAACAATCTAAATTGAACCTCAGAGGGGGAAAAGTTGGGAAAAAACACAAGGAGCCATAGTGACCTATGGGACAATTCCAAGTGGCCTAATATATGTGTAGTTGGAGTCATAGTGGGGGAGAAGAAAAATATTTCAAAAATGCAGGAACTGAAAAACTTCCATTTTGATAAAAATGACAAACTTAATTATCTAAGGAGCTAAATGAATCACAAGTAAAATACGCACACACCACACACAAAAACCACGCAAAGGAATGTGATAATTAATTGCTGGAAACCCATAGGAAGGAGAAAATCTTAGCAACAACCAGAAGAAAAAAAAAGGCACACTATATACAGCAATGCAAAAGTAAGAATTTCTTGACTCTTTATCAGAAACAATGCAAGGCAGGAGACAATGGAATGCATTCTTTCAAGTGCTGAGATTTATTTATTTATTTTTAAATATTTATTTATTTATTTATTCCAGAGACACACACACACAGAGAAAGCAGGGAGTAGGTCAGAGGGAGAGAGAGACTCTCAAGCAGGCTCCCTGCTGAGCATGGATTCCATTGCAAGGCTTGATCCCAGGACCCATGAGATCATGACTAGAGCTGAAACCAAGAGTTGGATGCTTAACCAACTGAGTCACCCAGACGCGCCTCAAAGTGCTGAAATTTTAAAAAGAAGAGTCTATCAACCTAGAATTCCATATCTGGCAAAAATATTCTTCAAAGATGAAGGCAAAATCAAGATATCTTTAGAGAATCAGAGGCTGAGAAAAGTTGTCACCAGCAGACCTACATTAAAATAAATGCTGAAGGAAACTCTTCAGGCTGAAGAAAAATAATACCAGATGGAAAGGCAGATATACAAGAAGGAAATAAGAAATCAAGAAATGATAAATATGTATATATATATATATATACACACATATATATGAGAGTTTTTCTAATTTAAAATATGTTTAAATGTAATTGTTTAAAGCAAAAACTTTTAAAAACCAGTGAATTCTGAGGTTTATAACATAAGTAGAATAGCATAAAGGATGCATAAAGGATGGGAGGGGGAAATTTAAATATAGTGTTGTTTTTTAAATTATACTTGAGATTGTATAATATTCAGAAGTAAAGGATGATGAATTAAAAATATTGTAAACTCTAAAACAACCCCCTAAAAATAAGATTAAGAAGTACCGTAACAAACTATTACAAACTAAATGGCTTAAAACAGTCAAAATTATTCTCTCACAGTTCTAAAGACTAGAAGTCTAAATTCAAGGTGTCAGCAAGGCCAAGGTGACTGAAAATCTTAGAGGAAAATCCATTCTTGCCTCTTTCTAGCTTCTGGTGGTTGCTGGCACTCATCAGCATCCTTGGTTTGTAGACACATCACTTCAATCCCTGCCTGCCTCATTTGGTGTTCTCCTGTGTCTGTCTCTCCTTTCTCTTCTCAGAAGGACACCAGTCACTGGATTAAGACCCATCCTCACCCAGTAAGACCTTATTTGAACTAGAGCTGCAAAGACCTTATCTCCAAGTAAGGTCACATTCTGATGTTCCAGTAAACATGAATTTGAGGAGACACTATTTAACCCAGCACAGGGGTTGAATATTAGTACATAATATTATTACTTACTAATAAACCCAAAGTGGAGATTAAATGGAATTATAAAAATAGTCAAAAAGTAATAATTATTAGAAAGTAGACAACCTCCCCAGGCGCAAAAAACAATCTAGTTATATCTCTAGAGAGCTGAACTGGCCAACTATTCCTTTCATGTCCGGTTCAGGCATTTTGGTGAGTAGAAGACATGTTTTATTTGTTTACATATTTATGCCCACTTAGTACTCATTTCTTTCTCTTTTCCCATAGTGATCCATCTCTTACCCAAGTGACTCATCAGAAGGTAACCCTCTCCCCTGCTCAGAGTTCAGTCTTGATTGGTTTAAGCCACTCAGATTAGTCCCATGTCCATTGTCAATTACTTATTTAGGGGTGAGCCCGTGGCACAGTTCTGGCCAATGAAATGTGGTGGGCACCTAGTAAGATTTTTCTGGGAAAAGTTATTCTCTCTCCTACAGAGGACACACCAGGAGAGACAATCCCTTTTCTATCTGTGAATGTTGTGTTTGAGTACCATGTTTAGAACTGTTATGGCCATCTTACTATCAGGAAGATTCTAGAGAGGAGGAATTGGAGTTTGGTGACTCATACATAGAACTTTCCAACTTCTGAACACCTTATTATAGGGCAAAGCACAAAGTACAAAGTACTTTCAAAGTACAAATCCTTTTTGTTAAAGCCAGAATGGATGAGGATGTTATGTTCCTGTTCCTAACTCCCAGAATGGGTCTGCACAAGGCTTAAGTAAATAAGCCTAGAGATTTTTTAGTCACTGCTGCATGAATGGGAGATGCTTCCCATTCTTGGGCTATAATCATGTGTTATCTTCCAAGGGCCAAGAGTGAATCAGCAAACCCCTACCAAAATAAAGAAGATTGTCTACTTTTAATGGATACTGTCTTGAAAAATCTGATACCTAATTGTGATTATCTACATTAATTTTCTTTTTCTTGGTCACATAATTAGCCTTCTTCCCTCTGCTAGTGATTTTATCAACCACATGTACTCATGCATAAACATCTCATCAAAACATCCTATAAATGGTGTAGATGTAAGTGAGATGAGGGTAAATCTGACATTATGATTGTCTGATGTCATAATATGGAAAAATCTGATATTTATATCTTTCCATCCTGATTTTTTAATCATGTATTTTTATTTTGAAAGTATTTTAGAAGTCAGACATAAGCGTATTCTAGAACTGGGTTCACAGCTATATTTGTGTTGATGATTGTATTGTCACCCAGTGATCCTCTAAGTGACAACACCATTGCAATAAAGTCTGATATGTCCTAATGTTCGAACAGTAACTGACCCATGAGTGTTGCTGCTACCATGTTAAATTCTTCTAATAGTATTTTTTTTAAGTAACCTCTATGCACCCAATGTGGGGCTCAAACTCATGACCCCAAGATCAAGAGTCGCTTGGTCTACTGGTTGATCCAGCCAGGCACCCCAGAATTCTCCTAATAATTTAAGGACAAAACTTTTCTTCTGCGATGATAATTCACGCTGCAATATCATCTAGTCTTCTCTCGGCATGAGACATTAGTCATGTTTTCAAAGAAGTAAAACTCCCGAAGTGGAGTGCTGATGCCTAAAGTGGAGGTATTTTGAGTTCAGCATGCCTGTGCCCTGTGACTCAGTTCTTGCCCCATTTTTCTCTGTTTGAACTACCAGCGAGGGTTTAGTCACTGTAATTGCATTGGACTCCATGTGACGCAAATGCAAATGCAGGTCTTGACGTATGTGGCAGTATTATGGTTATATGATGATATGATGATCCCCCAAAAGGCCTTTTTTTTAATGTCTTCCTTTTGAAAATGAAACTGAAGCTCAGATGTTAAGTAACTTCTCGAGGTTAAGTAACGGCTAAGGGGCAGGACCATGATTTGAATTTAAGTATTCTGGCTCTAATTATAGTGCTTTTCCCACCATAAGAGTATTTCTCAAGTTGGTATGCATACCACTGTGTCTGATCATCTTAAGCGACAAATGGGAAGACGTTCTTATTTTAACAGTTGTCTTAATTAAATGTGTATTAGAAAATATAATTAATTATATTTCAAAACAGGCTTTTCCATAGGACAGGGTTAAATTAGCTCCATGAAAATCTATCTTAGAGCTCGTAAAACACAGGATATGCTTAGGCAAGTCTATGGATGTTTCTAAATTCCAGTAACTGAATCTTCTGTTATATAAAACTACTGATGTTAGAGATGACATAGATCACTTATATGGCTTCTCATATAATGAGTTCTTGTATTATTTTCAGCAAAATACTGAAGTCTTTGTTCATTAAGCTTTCAGTTATTTGCAAAATCAATAAGAAGACTTATTTCTCATATATAATCTATAGTAGCAATAGGAAAATTTGCTTACTGATGTTAACACAGGGAAGTCTTTCCCACTGGAGAACTGCACGAAGATTTAACAAACCTGTTAAAAGTGTCAATCACATTATAATGAATTCTTGATTTTTTTTCTCAGATCAGTGGTGACCATGCGCAACATTCATTTCATACTGAAATTCAGTAGCTTTCACAAGAAGAAGCCCTCTCTTATGTATTCAAGTCGCAAGAAGAAGTTCAGGACTTCCAGAAGGAACCCATCACTCTCCAAGGTCATGAGCATGATTGAGACTAACATTGCAAACTAGCTTATCTCATGGTTATATTTGCTCATTTTAAAAACTTAAATTTTTCCTTTCAAGGCAAGCCTATGAAAACAGACCATGTGCAAAACCGAGTGCACACAATTCTCATGAAACCAGGGTATGGGATACATGCCGTGACTGTATGGTCTCGGTTTCTTTTAATCTAAATTGTCTGCTATTGCTTTGACTTCTGAGCTTCCCACTATAGTTTCCTCATATGTTCTCTCTGTACATTCACATCATGTCCTGTGGCTTGTTATGCCCACTCATTACTTCTAATTTATTTTTTATAAATTCTTCAGGACTTTATACACTGGTGATCAAATTGTCTGAGAAATAAGGCAGCTTTATTTCTTCCTTTCCAATCTATATGCCTTTTATTTCTTTTTCTTGCCTTATTGCTAGGGCTTCCAGTAGGGCATTGAATAAACATGAAAGTGGACTTGTTGCCATTGGTGGGGGTGTGATATTGTGACTTATAATAAACGTGTATTCGGTCTTCCTCCAGTTTCTGGTAAAGAGCTCCTGAAACTGCTGGAATTTTCAAAGTAATGAGAGCAATAAAGGTGTCTTTTTTTTTCTTGTGAGATGACTTTAGACCCCACCAAAAGCTGGGGTCTGGTTGCCAGGAGGACCAACCATGTGACTGGAGGTTTGGAACTTTCAGTCCTACCTCCCTAACCACTGGGGATGAGGAGGGGGCAGAGGCTGAGTCAGTTGCCAAAAGCCAATGAATTAATCAATCATGCCTATGTAATGAAGGTCCCATAAAAACCCAAAGGACAGATTCAGAGAGTTTTTTGGTTGTTAAACACATAGAGATTTGGGGAGAGTGATCCACCTGGAAGGGGCGTGGAAGCTCTGTGCATTTTCCCATACCTTGTATTATGCATCTCTTCCATCTAGCTTTTCCAAAGTTATATCCTTTTATAATAAACCATCTAGGTAAGTGAAATGTTTCTACAAGTTCTATGAGCCATTCCAGCAAATTAATCAAACCTAAGGAGGGGGAGTTCATGGGAACCTCTGATTTATAGCCATTTGTTCAGAAGGGACCAAAAGTGACAACCTGGACTTGAAATTGGCATGTGAAGTAGAGTGGGGGAAGTCTTACAGACCCAGACACTTAGCCCGCAGAATCTAGTACTATCTCCAGGTAGGTAATGTCAGAATTGAGTTAAATGATAGGACACTAAGCTGGTGTCTGAGAATTGTTTGGTGTTTGGGGTGGGGTGGGGGAGGAGACCTACAAATTGAAATTGGTGATCAGAACCCACTAGGGAAGAAAGAAATCAGATTTTCACTGTAAGGAGAATATGAGCTGTTTTTTCATACTTTCCTTTTTTGTATTATCTATTTAATTCTCCCATTAGGGGGTGCTTGGGTGGCTCAGTAGGTTAAGCATCTGCCTTGGCTTGGTCATGATCTCAGGGTCTTGGCATGGAGCCCCAAGTCTGGCACTCTTCTCAGTGGGGGGTCTGCGTCTATCTCTCCTTCTCCCTCTGCTCTCCTCCCTCTCCTCTCTCTCTCAGATAAATAGATAAAATCTTAAAAAAAGCTTCTCCCATTAGGCTTCGTGTTTGTGTAGAATTATTTCCATTTACAGAGGAGAATACTGAGGCTCAAAGAAGTTACGTAAATCGTTACAATCATGCAGCCAACAAGAGACAGTCAAGACTCCAATGCCTGGGCTGTTTTAAACTGTACTGATGATCTAATTTGTTGAGTGTCTGGTGCTTTATTTAATTTAAATAATTCAATGAGTTCATACAGTGTGCTTTGAAAGTGCAGAGCACCCAAAGAAAGCTATGTATTTGTATCAATTATTTTAAAATTAAGATGATTATCTTTGTTATCTCTTAAGAAAGGCTTGCAAGATGTTCTTTCATGGATTACTTAGAAGCTAAAGCGAAGTCACTTTCCAGATGGAAATTCATGTCCAAGCAGGGTAGTGCATCCCATTAGGCATTTAAAGAGATGCTGAGTTTTAGCTCTTAAAGCATGAGTTTGTGTCTCCAGAGATCATTTGTGATAACAACTGTGTATTTGATGGCCCTATTTATCTGTAGTGAGGAACACAGTAATTCCACTTTGAATACAGGTTCTACTTATGGAAAAGCATCATTGGCTGGATGGTTGCCATTTTCTTCTTGAAGCCTTACGTCAGAGCACGCTCTCCCATTCTGATTTTGTTGCGAGTTTTATTTATTTATTCACAGTTTAAGCATTTTAGATGAGGAAATTTTCATTTGAGGTACAGATTTTACAAAATTGTTCTAATCCATTCATTCTAAACCGAGGGGTAATTTGCAAAGTAAAAATCAGTTAATCTGTCTTCTTCAGATTATGAATAAATACGAAGAGGAAGGTGAAGACTGTCACAAGGAAAGAGTGACAGAATGTCAGGGCTGAGAGAGACCATGGTGGTCACCCTGTTATTGTGGTGATGGGGAATTGGAGACCAGAAAGCACAAGCCACATGTTTAAGGTTACACAGCTATTGCCCAAATGACAAAGCGGAGGGTTAAAGGCGGGCCTTAGCCTCCAAGGCCAGCATTGTTCCCACAGTGAACATCAGACGAGCAGCTGGAATAGTTTACTTTTAAGGCCACTTTCAACTCAGAGTTCTTTATTATTTTTTCTATTATATGTAGAATTTCCTTATTTCTACAAAAACTAACATTTGCAGTATTTCATGCGACTCACCCTGAAAAAAGAAACATTTCAAATAAAAGACAATAGTTTTGGGGGCACCTGGCTGCCTCAGTAGGTGGAGCTTGCAACTCTTGATCTTGGAATCATGAGTTTGAGACCCAGGCTGAGCACAGAAATTACATAAAGGAAAAGAAAAGACATAAAAACAACAGGTTTTTTTTTTTTTTAAATCCATTATAGGGCACCTGGGTGGCTCAGTTAGGCATCTGCCTTCTGCTCAGGTCATGATCCTGGGGTCCCAGGATCGAGTCCCTCATCAGGATCCCTGCTTGGTGGGCAGTCTGCTTCGACCTCTGACCTTCCCTCCTCTCATGCTTTCTCTTTCTCTCTATCTCTCAAATAAATAAAGCCTTAAAAAAATAAAAAATCCATTACAGGCCAGTTTAATTAGAATCTCCGGGCGCCTGGGTGGCTCAGTGGGTTAAAGCCTCTGCCTTGATCTCAGGGTCCTGGGATCGAGCCCCGCATCGGGCTCTCTGCTCAGCGGGGAGCCTGCTTCCTCCTCTCTCTCTCTCTGCCTTCCTCTCTGCCTACTTGTGATCTCTCTCTCTGTCAAATAATAAAAAAAAAATCTTAGAATCCCCACCACCTTTGAAGAAAAACACTCAGAATTCTTGTGCATGTTTTAGTTAAGCAGAACACTTGTATATAGCTGCTTGTGTTGTGTAAGATCCATGTTGTTCTTCTACCACCTGTTTCATAAAGGACCTATGATTCCCCGGCCACACTGGGGATATTTAACTGCACTGGCTCCACACATCTGTGCCTAAATGAACAACTTAACATTTCACTTTCTTGAGACACAAAATCAGCCTCAAAAATATAAAAATTGGATCACTGCTTCAAAATGTAAAATGTGTACTGCCAAGAACTGAAATATACATATTCAACTTCTGAAAGCTCTATGATAAGATTATGTCAAGCGACACGAATATTTTCCTTAAAAAAGGGATTTTAATTTTTCCTGGATGGTGATAGAAATCATTTCTATTTCTGTTAAAGCCACCAAACTGTAGCCTCCTAGCCCACAGCTGTTGTCAGCTATGTCCCCAACACCTACTGGAGAATTACCCTGTCATGCCATTGAAAAATGCAGATTTCTGGTCCTAACCCAAAAAACTTTTCTACTTGGGGCCCTGGGGCATTTTGGTACAATCTCCTCCCCACTCCCAGGATGATACTTACGTGCACTAAGTTTAGATCATCAGCCTGGAGAACAGTTTTATTTTTTGTTTTAAAGTAAACTCACACCTAGTGTGGGCTTGAAACTCATGATTCCAAGATTGAGTGGCACGTTCTACCACCTGAGCCAGCCAGGTGCCCCTTCATCAGCCGAGGACAATTTAATCTTAGTTTAAACACCAATAACCACACAGGGTGCTTCGTATGGCATTCTCTGATAATGATCATGCAATGTCTACCGATCCCCTGCTTCTCAAGCCCTTAGAGCTAGAGCTAGAGCTAGCCCAGCCTCTGCTTACAGGCCAGTCCCCACCTAGGCTCTTGGAACAGTCCTATACATAGTCGGGGAGAGTTTTAGAATGCATGGGTCCATGGCCAGGGATTGGCACCGAGAATGATGATTCTGTGGCTTCAGTATCTGTTCGGGCTCTTCTCTTGTTCTCTGTGTTTGGCACAAAGCCCCAGGCAAGGGAGAGAGTACATACTCTAGGACCCTCCTTACTTCTAGGGGGCCCACTTCTCACTAGTTTGTTGGTTCATTCCACAAAGCTGACCATACAGTCCTTGCACTGACCCTTCCCCTCCTCTCCTCCCCCTGGTCCACACAAAGGGACTGGTTGGGCAGGATCTTAGGCTTAGGCATATTTCTATCTATTTTAAGAGATATTTTATCTATCTCTCTCTATCTTTCTATCTATCTATTTAGAGAGCACAGGCAAGGAGAGGGGAAGAGAGGGAGAGAGTCTCAAGCAGACTCCCTACTGAGCATGGAGCCCAATGCAGGGCTCAGTCTCACGACCCTGAGATCATGACCTGAGCCGACGTCAAGAGTCAGATGCTCAAATAACTGAACCATCCAGGAGCCCCAATATCTATTTTTTTTATTCAAGAGTGAAGTGTTAATCATTATATCCAAAACAGACTGTTTCAGATATTCAAACAGATCTTAGAACTCTCTCTACACTTTAATGACACTATTTTGGGTAGCCAAATTGTCACTCAATTTAAAATATATCATCAAGGGGCTCCTGGGTGACTCAGTTGGTTAAGCATTTGCCTTGGGCTCAGGTCATGATCCTGGGGTTCTGGGGTCGAGCCCTGAGTCAGGCTCCCTACTCAGTGGGGAGTCTGCATCTCTCTCTTCCTCTGCTACTCCCCCTGCTCATGCTCTCTCTCTCAAATAAATAAATAAAAATTAAAAGAAAATATATCATCAAATCATCACCTCTAGGTATGGCAAACACACACCTTGGATCAGAAACCCTTCAAGGTTTAGGTCTCATGTTTTAAAGGAACAGGTGCAGACACCAGGGGCCTCAAATCCAATTCTCTCTGAGCTGGTGAAGGCACCTGTAGGAGGCTGGAGCTTCTGTTCCCCTGCCACCGATCCCTCAAACCACATCTTCCTTTAGTGCCAAATACAGTGTCCTATGCCGTCCTCTGCCTTTCTCAGCTCAGAATCCTGGAACAGGGAGCACACTTTTATCTGTGACCTGTCTTTACGCAGAATAAACTATAAGTCAACAACCTTTTTCATTTCTTGTGTCTCATAGCAGAACTTTAATGCCTAATTATTCCCCAGGGCTGTTTGGGTGGGGATGATTAGCAGAAAATGTCATGCTCCCTTCTGAGATGTAGAGTTACTGCCAACAAGCAGTTATCCAGCCAGGGACCCCTGGGTCTCAGCTTCCAGTGCGTGTGCGAAGGACCATGTGGCTAGTTCTCACTGTAATATCAGGGGCGGAAGTGATGTATAAACCCCCTGGTTGAGATGGCAAGTTTCCTGAAACAGCCTTTCATCTCTCAGACTGACTGGCTTCTAGCTGCATTCAGAGGATCCCGTGGAGATGACAAGGCAGAGCCACAAGGGAGAGGGAACCTGGGTCCTGTGGCAAAATTTGACTCACCATTTTAGAAGAAGTTGTGCAGACCAGCTGCTTGACCAGAAGCATCCACTTCAAATTTGCGTGAGTGAGAAATACTTTTCATGGGCTAAGTTACTGAGACTTGGGATTGCTTGTTACAGCATCAATGACTGAGTCATACAAGCATCTTCTTGAGAGCGAGGTATGAGGATGGGAAAGACAGAGCAAGGGTAAAGGAGGGGACAACCCCATGGATCAGGTATATAAGAATGACACACCCAATCAGAGATCCCAGGGCCTAGAATTCCACACTTGGCATGCGGAATCAACATCTCTAATTGTCCTGCCTAAAATCACACTGCTCAGATCTCATACTTACCAGGCTGCACTGCACTGGCCAAGCAAGATATTTGGAGACAAATGAGTTTGAGTCCCTTTGGTCTCTTGTGGCAGCACAGTGCCCGTCCTAGAGAAGCATCGATAAATGTTGACTTGGATCATCTGAGGGTCAGACAGGAAATGAGATACAAGTTAAGTGTCCAAACAGGGCAATGGAAATAGATCATGGAATAGCTAAATTTGCTTACATATAGTCTATGTCAGTGGTTAGTAAAGAAAGGCCACTGTTTCTGGATGGTTCTCACAGGACAAAGAGTGGGGAACCCCCAGGTCTCCCCAAATCTTGGCTCTTCATCTTGTGGTCTTTCCCATCCAAGTCAGCCTTCGTGGGTCCCCCATCCCTGCAGCATCCTCATGTTCTCCCTCCCCCCAAAGCACCTGGGCTTCTGGCTTCCATGGCTTCCCTTTGTCCCTGCTTCATTGTCAGCACCCACCGTTCACCGATGCTCTCAGGCCTGAACCCTCTGTTCTGTGGCTCCTCGGACCCAGAAGGAGGAAACCAGCACCCCGTTTTCTGGCTGAGACACTTCCCACTTTCCCCAGCTGCGCACGCATTTCAAGTTCAGGCTCTGGGGAGGCTCTTGTGGGAGCAGGCCTGGGTCTGGACTAGGCTTTTGAAAGTGTTAGGGGCAGTTTATGTTTCAAACGTATTTTGACACGTTTCAACATGTTTCATGATCTTCAAAATGAAACGGTGATTCCCACGTATTCTATAAAATTGGGGTGGAGATGGATCAGAGGGTTCGGTTCCTGGGCTGCTTCCAGATGCCGTCTTGTGTGAGAAGTCGCCACTGCTCGGTTCTGCCCCTGGAGGGCACCAGAGACTGCGTTACTGTACAGAGGGCTGCCCCTGCGAGGAAAGCCGACAGGTTTTGGGGAGCCAGGCAGCAGCCCGCTCTGAACGGTCCGCGTCTGGAGTGCCTGCGGAGTTCTGCATGGCAGAGAGATAATCCCAGGTTACTGGGCTCACGGAAGGACCCAGAAGCTCGGGTACCAGCTCCAGCTATGCTATCAGCTAGCTGTGTGGTCTTTCAAAAGTCATTTGACTTCCCTGGGTTTTAGTTTCCTCCCGTGTAAAAGGATGGGGTGGAAGGCGCTAACCCTAAAAGTGTGTCCCTTCAGTGTTTTAAATTGCTCTAAGTAGTAAGGGAAGGGGCACCTGGGTGGCTCAGTCAGTTAAGCGTCCGACTCTTGATTTCAGCTCAGGTCATGATCTCAGTGGCAAGATCCAGCCCTGCACAGTACACTACAGCACAACGCTCCTGTCACTCACCGGCCCCATTGCCATGTGGGCGGTGTCTTGATAGTATTAATAGTATTTGGAGCCCAGATGAGCTTGCCTCGACAATTCATTTCCATTCCTGAGTTAGGTGTCACAGTTCACATCCTACCAACTCACCGGGGCAGGGAGACGAATGCACACACGTAGCATTGTTCCTGAATAAATGGCTGACTGAATCGGGGAATGGGAGCAAGGGTGAGCACTGAGTGGGAGTCTTGGCTGTGAGGAGAGTAGAGACAATTTGGACTGAGGCATAGTCCTCTGAGGTATTAGTCTCCAGCTCCTGAGCAGAGAGAACATGGAGGCTGGTCAATGGGGGTGTAGTTCACTGCCCCTGGGGGGCTTGTATGGAGGTTAGACTCAGAGCCCGGGGTGTGGCAGAGGACTCTAAAAAGACTCTATGGGGGAGACCATGATACCCCTGTGCTGAGGCAACATCTGACATTTCATTCCTTGCTTTGTAAGGCTACCACGTGGGACGTGGGTCAGTCAAGCTAGACAGAAGTCTGAGGAAGATCACATACAGAGAGATGTCAAGGCTGTGGGATCCTTGGAAGCCTTTCTGAGAGGGCGTGGCTCTCTCAGTGTTCAGAGTTCACCACTCTTTCTGAGGAGCCATGAGGAAGACAAGGACCCTGTCTTTGGTCTTGACTTTGCAAATATGCCCCTTTCCGGAAAGTCCCTCTCATCGAGGGAGCCACAGCCAGATAGGCTCACAGTGGAGTGGGTTGTGGAAGTCAAAAACTAAAGAGAAGGAATGCGGGGTGCCTGGGTGGCTCAGTCTGTTGAACGCCCAACACTTAGTTTTGGCAATCTTTACTCTCTCTAAATTTGCCTATACTAGGTATTGTTAATAAGTGGAATCACACAATATTTGTCCTTTGGTGAGCAACTTATTTCACTTATATAATTCCTCAAGGTTCATCCATGTGGTAGCACGTGTCAAAATTTCCTTCTTTGGAGGATGCCTGGGTGGCTCTATTGGCCACCCTTCAGCTCGGGTCATGACCCTTAGAACCTGGGATCGAGTCCCATGTTGGGCTCTCTGCTCAGCTGGGGACTTGCTTCTCCTTCTCCCCTCTGTCTGCAGCTCTGCCTATTTGTGTTCTCTCTCTGTGTCAAATGAATGAATAAAATCTCTAAAAATGTTTCCTTCCTTTCAATGGTGAATAATATTCAACATGTATGTACACCATGTTTTATTTTGTCCTTTGTCTTATTTTTTACATAGACAGAGAGTGGGGGGGGCAGAGGGAGAGGGAGAACCTGAAGCAGACTCTCCACTGAGAGAGGAGCCCATGTAGGGCTTGATCTCGTGACCCTGACACTCAGCCAACCGAGCCACCCAGGCGCCCCTAATTATCCAGTCAACTACTGACGCACATTTGGGTTGTTTCTGCCTTTTGGCTCTTGTGCATAATACTGCTTAAAACTTTCTTTAAATGGAAAGTTCCAAACATACGAAAGCAGACAAAAAAATCTTGTACTATTAGCAACTCATGGCCAATCCTATTTCACCTGTAACCCCACCTCATTCTCTCATCCCATGTGATTTTGAGGCACATCATCCCTGCCATTACTGTTCCCATTTCAAAGATGGGAAACCTGAGGCACAGTGAGGTTAATTATCAAGGTTACAGAGCTCAAGAGGGTCGGGCCGAGATTTAAACTCAGGGTGTGGGGGGTGGGGCATTTGGCTCCTGGCTGGCTCAGTAGGTAGAACATATTACTCTTGATCTTAGTAGCACTGAGTTCAAGCCCCACACTGGTTGTTGAGCTTACTTTAAAAACAAACAAAACAAAAAACAAACAAACAAAACTTAGGCAGTGTGACAGCTGGTCTTGTCCTCATACGTCTTCCCCACAACTCTGTGTGTATGTATGTGTGTGTGTTCATGTATATATACACACACGCATCAGGTCACCTTTGGGCAAAATTGTCTATTTGGAAAAGTTTGCCTCCGGTGCCTCTTTCTACACCTCCCCCCACCCCGACACACTTGGATGCTGGGTGGGATCCGGAACGGACAGGCATTGACTCTGAGGCCTCAGTTCTTAGTTCCAAGAAGAGTCCGTGGTCTCCAGCCTCCAGAGTTGTGAGAGTTTGATGAGATGAGGTCAGTGTCCGTGCTGGGTACCTTCCAATATGTCACGGGAGATCATTCTGTGTACTTTGCCCTTCCCTTCTGGGTGGCCGGGGTCGGGGGCAGGCCTGCCTTCCTTCCACAGAAGCAGACTTCAAGAAAACACACACTGCCGGCGTGTGACTCTCAGAGCTCAACGTGTAATCACTGCTGGGAGATTTGTGCTGTGAAATAAAGGATTCTCTCCTTTCGATTTGCAGTGCAGGGTGTGGGTGAGTACAGAATCAGGGTGGTCCCATTCCTTCTTGCCCCTGAAATCATGGATGTGTGTGGATATGTGTGCACAAATGTGTAAGACAGGCCTGTCCACAGGCTCGGGCGGGGGGCGGGGGGATTGGAGGACAAAGGGAGAGGGAGAGAAAGTCTCAAGCAGACTCTGCACTGAGTGCAGAGCCTGATGTAGGGCTCGATCCCATGACTCTGAAGGTCATGACCTGAGCTGAAATCAAGAGTCAGATGCTCAACTGACTGTGCCACCCAGGCACCCCTGTAATTGTGGCCTTTAAATAATCAACCACTTTTAAATCTCTTTTTCCTCTTACTGGCTACAACAGGAGGAAAAGCTGTTTGTTGGGACCCTATCATTTTCTGGCTGAATAATATGCAAACGCGCAGGATGGAGGTGTGCGCTCAGCCAGGTCTTGGCGAGTCCTGCTCAGCTCCTTTTGCACCTCTGTGGCCAAGGCCTTGCATTAATCTGGGATGGTCCTGCAGAGCTCAGTGAACAACTGAGCAGGGCTCACTGGCTGACCACAGGGAAGTCTCGGGTAACCTCAATGCATCTGTGGAGGATGGGGGCTCTACTGCCTCAAGTATATTAAGGGACAGCGAGAGTCTCAGGGCTGTTTCCTCTGCCTGGAATGCCGTTTTCTGACCTTGGCCATGGATGTACTACAGTCCTCTAATGCCAAGCAAAATAGTACCTCCCCCACAAAGCTTTCCCTACATCACCTCCCACAACTACGTACCCCTGGCTGCCAGGCAAGTGACTTCTCTTCCTCTGAACCCTTAGAGGCATTTTTACAGCAATATTTTTGCACTATCTGAATACCATTCTTAACTCCTTGATAGGTCAAAGTGAGTTCCTGGAGAATAGGAACGTTTATTTATTTATTTAATGTAGGCTCCACACCCAACGTGGGGTTTGAACACATGACTCTGAGACCGAGAGTCACACGCTCTACTGACAGAGCCAGCCAGGCACCCCGAGAATAGGAATTGTTTGATTTCTTTCTACTGTTCAGAGTCATTCATGGGGCATATAGTCAGCGACTATTAATGTCTGTTGAATGAGTGACGTAGGTCGTGCAACAGCACACAGTAGGCACTCAATAAATGCATTTGGAATGAAATAACATCCATCTCCAGCAGCTGGGAAATGTAAGACTTTTCCCCTTACCCTTGAGGTTCAGCTGGAAATTTGTTTCCTCTAACCCTTCAAGCGCCAGAGTCTGTCAAACTCCCGTGGAAATAAGCGTTAAGAACTGCCTTGAGGTAGCCCCTGAGCCTTCTTGTTTATTAGCTTTCTCATTCAACAGCCCGACTCGTCTCCAGAGGGACTTGAAATCGCACAGAGTGCGTGTCCAGTGGGAACATCGGATTAACCAGAGCTTTTCTGCTCATCAGCAGAGCGATGATTGATATTCATGGTGGTGACCCTGCAGTTCCACAAGAAACCCACGCACCTTAAGGAAGCGTCGCAGGATCTCCAGACACATACTTTTTATGGTTTTATGTGATCGCGTGAGCGCGGGCAGAGGGAGAAGCAGGCTCCCCGGTGAGCAGACAGCAGATGCAGGGCTCCGTGGGATCACGACCTGAGCCCAAGGCAGATGCTTCACCAACTGGATTGAGCCACCCAGGTGCCCCCAGAAACATGCTTTTTAATATATATCACATTTCGTTTTTCCATTCATTTGCTGATGAACTTTGGGGCTGCTTCTGCCTGTTGGCTATTATGACTAATGCTGCTATGAACACAGGTGTGCAGATAACTGTTCAGAAATGTGCTTTGTATCCTCGTCTCATTCTCCTTGGTAAATCCTATATCCACGGTAACTCCCCACTAACCAGAAAATTTGACTAATTAGAATAGCCCATTCCCTCATTAGGCTCCGTGAGGGCTTTTCTCAGAGCACGTGTTGGAAGCACAGTAGGCAGCCACGGGGAAGGGTGCCCGTCTCACCAACGGACACGGGCCACCACAGGCAGATCACGGGACCCCGAGAGCGCACCAATGGTGTGCCCAGCCCCTAGTATGGACAACCAGACCTGTATCCAGAAATCCCACCCCGCTCCTACCTTCTCCCCCCGACCCTGCCAGGGTTCTAGCTGTTAGACTGACAGCTTTTCCAAAAAGGTAAGAACTTGAGGAACATTTGTTCTGAATTAAGCTTGGCGGCAGTTATCCTGTTATCACGTACCTAGAAGCTCAAATTACAGAGGCTGCCTCCAGCCGGTGAATGGCACAGACGAGGCTGTTCAGAGAGGTGGAAAATTCTGAGGCCCCTCCAGCCTGTTTCAGGAAAAACGCTCTGAGTGGTGTGGAGAGGGGCCAGCTGGTGATGTCAAGGGATTTATAAAGGAGATTCAAGACCTTTTAAGGGAGTGAGGCAGTTGCTGATGACGGAAACTGCCTAAGCTGGGTCTGGATAAGGCCTCAACACTTCATTTGCTAGTAACTTATCTTGAGATGCCTGTAATTAAAAAAAAAACAACATATCGTGCCACTCCCTTTGCATGTAGCTCAAAAGACAACCTTAGGTTGTGGGGAGAGGAACCTGTAAAGGTGATCAGAGTCTGGGGTCACGGAAACTGAGCTCTCAGAACAGGCGAAGCCCAAAGTGGGTGATCTGGGACCTGGGAGGGAAAATTAAATGCCCAAACACACCTGGGCGCATTGCACATCTGTATTTTTCTTTCTTTCTTGTTTTAGTTTTTTTTTTTTTAAAGCACACGAGTTGGGGGTCTGGAGGAAACTTATTTTTTAAGCTGCTACAAAGCGGCCTAGCAGCTTTGTACCTCCAAAGGGAGATCTGAAAATAAAATATTTACTTACATCGCATTTCCAAGGGCTCCCACAGTGTTGTCAAATGGTCAGGCCTCCCCCAGCCCCACAGGCTTCTTATCTTAAGAATGCGGGTACTATAAAGAGGGACCAAGACCAGCTACACAGAGTAGATTGAGTGGAACAGATAAGCTCCAACTCCAACAGCTGGGCTTACTTTGTGTTTTAAATAGATAGCGAAGGAAAATAGTCCCAGATTTAGGAACCGAGATCTAAGTTAGGAGGAATAAAAGTGAAGGTCCTAAAACCAACTTCATGCAGAGCAGTTAACTAAAGACAATCCTCCTTGCCAACCCAGAGCACGAACACACACACACCACAGAGAACCGAATAGAGGACCATACGGGTAATCTGCAAATAGTCTCCCAATGGGAAGGCCTGAGGCTGAAGCGGAATGGCAGCAAGAATCAGGAAGCATCTGGAAGCACGCCAAGGGAGGTGCTTTGGGGCCCGCCATCCTGAGGGGAGACTTGCTGCAGCTCTGTTCTTATCATCCTTTGCGGGTGCGGGAGAACACAATCTCATGATATGAAAACCCAGTCATCTGCTTGGGCACCAATTTTTTCAGTTGTAGCTGAAATAAAAGGGTTGGGGACAACATGTGTTTTCTTTTCCTTTTCTGAGGGGTGATCTTTCTGAATTAGCACCCCGGGTCACATCCCCGTTCAAATGTCTCCCACGAAGGAGCGCCATCCTGGCAGCCCAGTGTTAACGGCGTTGACGCCGTGCACCCAGACTCTGGGACCAGCCTTCCCTCCAAGGGCACTCACTTGCAGGCTTCTCCCTCCAGGGAGCTGGTCCCCTCAGTGTCTCCTGAAGACACTTTGTGGATTAATGTCTCTACAGGCCTGTCTCCACATCTTCGGTGATCCTCCTGCTGTATTATTAAATCCTTCCCCTGTTTCAGATTGGATTCGAGTCTCACCTCCCTCTTGAAGCCTTCCCTTCCCTCCCAGGATCCTTTTTTATACTCAGATCACACATTACCCTCCACCCTTCAAAAGTGTCTCCTTGCGGTGTATACCTCTCCGACTCCCCCTGCTACCCCCCCACCCCCAATGAAGAAACTCTGGTTAGTTTTTGTCAAATATGATTGTGTTGTCTTTGATCGCAAGGCTCTTTGGTGAAACGCTGTTGAATTAATAAAAATTTCTCACCTGAAATATTAAACAGAGCCCAGAAAGACAGCTGTTAACTTGAAAAGGAAAGCTGAATTCAAAAAGCAAGGAATGGTCACAACATCCAGGAGAGATTAGAAGAATCTCCACGAGAAAGGGCGCTCAGACCCTGCCAGGCACCCAACCTTCTGCCTTCAGTTCAAAATTCTGCAAACCCATGGCTTGTCGGCTTCATGGCTAAGATCAAGGCTTTTGGCTAACATCTGCAGCCTGTGCTCTGTTCTCAAAATCTCATTCCGCAAGTGTTCCAAGAGAAAGAAGGCTGTGAGGCAGCGAGCAGACCTTCCCAGAATGTCCGAGACCTTCAGTTCTCTTTGTTTCTTGCTTCTTGGGTTCAGGGATGGGTGGGAAAGCGCTCCAGAAGGCCAGAATGGGGGAGCTGCAGCCCGCCTTCCCACTGCTCCCTTCTTCCCGCCTTGTTCCTCTGCACTGGCCGGCTGTGCCCGAAGGCCTGGGGCACAAACCTCTGTGTGGAAGTCTACTTAAAAGAGTATTTAATTTATAAAAACATAACACATGTGATTTTGTCGACAGAGAGGCTCACCTTTAAAATAAATACATGGGAAATGTGGCCTGGTCACAAGCATAGGGGCATAGGTCATGGGAGTCGTTTTTAAGGGGAAAAAATAATGTAGGCCAGTCCTTTGTTTCAGCAGATTTGAGCTCAGATTGAGTGCTGAACCCTGAATTCTGAGTTCTCTCCCCTACTGCAATAGTTTTGAACTAAGTCGTCCTTGTCCACTGAGAATTTTTTAAAAGGGGGCTAATGATTTCTATCTCTCTATGCCCCAGGAGACATATTCAACTTAAAAACAATGCCGTGAAAAAAGAATTTGAATTTGAACTTTTTGGAGCTAAATGTTATCTAGCAGGAGGAAATTGTTGTGTGTTCTTAATATTTAATATGATTTCTACAAAGATTTTGAATTTTTTCCATGTGTGTATCTGAGCAGTACTGGGCAAGCTGACATTATCTTCATTCTTTGTTGGTTAAACTCACGGAAGGATTCCCAGGACCTATTGCTCTATGACCTATACAAGTGTTAGTTTCCTCATCTGGAAAATGGGATACTGATGGTACTTTTCTCATATGACCAGGTAAGACAATGCATAGCAAGTACATTGTGAAGTAGGTGTTTTACAACCAAAAGCAAATGAATTTTCTCAGTTCCAAATATGTGTTAAAAATAAAGTTTCCTGTCAATTTACTTATAACCCATCATTGTGTAAGGAAAAGATCACTGAAGTAGGAGTTCTTGTTTATAGTGAGGTCTAGGCAAGCTACTTACTCTCCCAGGTTTGTGTTTCTTTCAGGTAAATTAGGTGTGCCTGGGTGACTCAGTCTGTTGTGCAGCTGACTTTTACTTGGGTCACAATCTGGGGGGTGGTCCTGAGATTGGAGCCCTGTGTTGGGCTCCTCGCTCAGCAGGGTGTCTGCTTCTCCCCCTCTTTCTCCCTCTGCTCCTCCTCCTGCTTGCTCTCTCTCTCTGTCTCATAAATGGATAAAATCTTAAAAAAAAAAAAAAAGAGTCACTTATTTAAAAAAAGGGTGGGGGGAGCTGGCTTAGAGAACCTTCAAGAAATTTCCAGTTCTAAAGGGACTTAGGAATTTTTTCAATTCATTTTTAAACAAAGTTTTAATAAAATGTAACATAGCAAGTATTATACACTTTAGCAACTTATATTTTAATTAAATGTACTTCAGATTAAAATTGTATTATGCAGTTTTTAAATACAGAAGGATATGGAAAGTGATAAAACTTGACTTGTTTAAAAAATAGATTTGGAAATGCTGTGGGAAATTCAATTATATTTAAAGGTGCAAAAACAAGATTGAGATCACTGCTAAAAAATAAGGAAATTCACTTTGGATGCCCATTGTTTCTGGAAGAAGGGTGTTTTTATGCCTGTGTGGCTCTGACGTATTACGTGGAGGTCAAAGCAGAGAATCGGCCTCTTCTTTTTGGAACATTTCATCCAGCTAGAGTGGAAGGAATAGAGTTTAGCACCAATACACATCCAAATAAAACATAGACCCTAAATTTGATATGCGTCTCATCTGCAGTAAGAAGACTTTCATGGCAATCCAGGCCACGATGGAAACACCTCATGACATAGAACTGGATTCAAATTCTAGCTCCTCTCCTTTCTAGTGTGACCTTGGGAAAGTTCATAACACATGTGTGCCTTGGTTTCTTAAAAAATGGGACAACCCTTAGGAGTGTTGTCAATATTAAATGAGATACAACACGTAAGGCTCTAAGAACAATGCCTGACACATAGAAAAAGCTCAGCGAACGTTAGTTATTATTATTTGACTCCATAAATTACGACTAGATGTCAACTACAGAGTGGTCACTGTATTAGACCCTGAAATATCTTTGGGGTTTCAGCTTTTTGTGTCTCATCTACCACGTGTTAGAGAGTTAGATAGGAAATACCAAAAATTTAGCAGTCCAGTAGGACCCAAGGAAATCTAGAAAAAAGGCCCTTTGGAGTCAAAAGACTAAATTCAGGGACGCCTGGGTGGCTCAGTTGGTTAAGCGGCTGCCTTCGGCTCAGGTCATGATCCCAGTGTCCTGGGATCGAGTCCCACATCGGGCTCCTTGCTCGGCAGGGAGCCTGCTTCTCCCTCTGCCTTTCTGTCTGCCTGTGCTCGCTCTCTCCCTAACAAATAAATAAATAAAATCTTAAAAAAAAAAAAAGACTAAATTCAGGAAGGTCAATGCGTAGTTGCTTGAGGTCTTGCCTTGAAGTTGTGGAGTTCTGTGCCAAATTTTAGAGAGCGGGTTATGATGCATATATTAAAACTATGGTGACATTCAAAGAGTCAGACATGCCTGATTAGACTTTCATGTTCTGTATTTATAAAGATGTTAGTGGTGCTTTTCCTCAGTGCAAATGATTTTGGCTCTAACTAATATTAATGACTATAATAAAATCTATTCAGCATAAAGTATGTGATGAATTTGTTCCGGTTCTCAGCTTGCTTTTATTTAAGTGGATATCCCAGAAGATGCCTCATCTTGACCAGTAATTTCAGCGGATAGGGAGTGAACAAAATTTAGGCAAGGACAATTGTACTTAAGCACTATGAGACAATATGAGAAATAGAATTGTGGCAGTAAGGCATTCTGTTATATGAATTTATCATGGAAATGGCATAGGAAGCTATGCCTTTTGCAAGCAGTACTGTGTTGCTTTGTGGTGATTCCAAGCTTTGCCTCATAACAATCAATGATGTTTGGTTTGAGAGTTTCCGCACGTGGAAGAGTCCACAGGGCATCAAAAACAGGTTTAAGGTGATGAATTCAACCTTCAGGAGGTGCCCATTTGGTCTCAGTGATCTCAGGTTGGACTCCCATTGGCACCAGAGTGTTTGGTTGCTTTTGGGGGCTTTGGTAAAGGGAAGCCAAGGAAATCATAGTTATCCTGTACCACTACCTATGAAGTTTCGGCAGGTGCCTGTGGCAGATACTCTTAGGACCCCTTCATTTGCAAATTCCGCAAGCCAAAAGCTCTTAATATAAAGGAGAAAAGCAAACTGGTCTCTTCTTAACAACAGGCAAACTGACTGAAGCACTTAGGAAGGGAGGAAGTTCATTTGTCCATAGCCGGTTACAGAAGGTTTAATTAAGAACAATGAAAAGGCTGAGGATTCTCCTGTCCTTAGTATTCCTTTTTTGGCCTCCTCCATTTCCACAGGCTTTTTAATATTAAAACCATTCCAAAAGGCATCCCCCAGGTCCCATTACACCAGCCACAAATCACCGCTCCAAGGAACAAAAAGCGGCTGTGATGGGCCCCCACTGGGTACAGTCTTGATTCTCCAGGGAAAGGGAACTCTCAGAATTATCGATTTGGATGTATTTGGGCCCGAAGTTGGGCCTTCCCGGGAGAACATAAACACCCGACAATAAACACCGCCCCTCCCCCCCAACAAAAACAAAACATCCAAGGCGCTGCTGCGGCGGCTGACCCTCGGCACCCGGCTCCGAACGTGGCCGTAAAAACAGAAGCAGGGCTGAGCCCGCGCGCCCGGGAGCACGGTGCAGCTCGCGGGCCGGGCCGCAGGGCTCGCCTTCCTGGCAGGGCGGGCACGGCGCTCCCGGGGACTTTCACCTGCTCCGCGAGCGGGCGTCGCGGGGCGGGGCCAGCGCGGGCGCGGGGCGGGGCCTGGGCGCCCGTGGGAGGAGCCGGCCCAAGCCCCGCCCCGCAGGAGGAGAGGCTCCGGGGCGGCCGATCCGGCGTCTCCGTGACAGGCACCCAGCTCCGCCGCCGCTGCCGCCGCCGCCGCCGCCGCCTTTTTTCCTCGTTCCGGGCAGCCGCCGCGCCGGGTCCCGCTTCGGGCCGCGCGCCCACCGCTCCCTTCCCCCGGCCCGGCGCCGCCCGCTCCCGCTCCCGCCGCCGCCGCCGCCCTCCTCGCCCGCAGGAGTCGCGCGGCCACAGCGCCGCCCGCAGCCGCGCAGCCCGCTGCCGTCCGGCCCTCGGCGCCGCTCGGGTCCCGGCTCCCGCGGCCGCCGCGCGCCCCTCCCCTCCCCTCCCCTCCCCTCCTCACCCCTCCCGGGTCTGGCCAGCCCCTTCCCGCCGCCGCCTCCGGAGGAGCCGGTCCACCGCGGGTCCCCACCATGCCCAGCAAAACCAAGTACAACCTTGTGGACGATGGGCACGACCTGCGGATCCCCTTGCACAACGAGGACGCCTTCCAGCACGGCATCTGCTTCGAGGCCAAGGTGAGGGGCCCCGAGGGGGGGCAGTGCCCGCCTGGGGGCACGTCCGAGCGCACGCGGGGCTGGCGGGCCAGGCTGCTGTGGGGGGCCTTTCTGTTAGGGAGGGGACTCCCCTCGTCGGGACTGAATCCCGCGGGCTCCTGCCCAGAACCGCTTCAGAGCCGCGGGGAAGTTTAGGCGGTTTTGCTGCGCCCCCTCCTCCCACCTGCAGACGCCCCCATCCTCGCCTCCCGGGACTGCCTGACCTCCCGACCCTCCTTCCGAGCAGGAGAAGCCAGCGGGGAGCGCAGCCTGGACCCCTGATTCCTTAGAAGCGCTTTAGGGAAGCTCTGGTGTTATTTACCTGCTGGGATCCCGCGGGAGCGGGGCTTTCGGGAAGGTTTTGTTTTTGTTTTCTGAAAGGGGGGGAATGCCTACCTCCTGATCGAGGAGAATAATACAGGGGTGTTTCCGTGTTTGTTTTTGTTCCAGATTTCAGGTAACCGGGCCCAGGTGTCAGTCACTCCATGAATGCCTGGTTTGCCAGGGCTCCTTTGCAAGCGCCGGTCATCGAAGGGGGAGGGGTGAACGCTGCCCGTTGGCTAGTTTTGTGGCGTAATGTCAAGTTCAGCAGCTAGTAGGGAACCGCTGTTGAAGAATTTAGCGGGGATGACTGGAATTTTCAGAGCCAGAGCCCCGGGTCGGTCCTCGGGGAGGGGGCGGGGCGCAAGCCTGGGGGCTGGACCAGGAGGTGGCGATAAGGCTGGCCCCCCGAGATGCACTTCCCAGAGGGACGCGTTCTGGTTCCTGCGATCGCAGCTGGGCTCCCGCTGCCCATCGCTTGCGGGAAGTGCTTCTGCTCTTCCTTCGTGCCGCCTGACCCCAGAGACCCACAGTTTCTCAGCACCTGCAGCGTGCCCGTCGCTGATAAGTGACAGAAGGTATTGCCCCTGCCAGGAGGTTGTTTTTTAGGTTCTTGCTGGTTTTGAAAAGACAGTACTTTAGATGTGGAGCCAGTTTTACTCTCCGTTCCCTTTTTTCCTTCGTGGCTTTGAAGATGCATGGTGTTGTCTCAGGCAAGGATGAGTCCATCAGGTGGCTATTTCCTTCAATTTCTGAAACATCTTTTGAGAGTTTGACACGTGCCCAATGCAGCCAGTTATCTTTAGATCTTTTTCCTTCTCATGAGGATGGTGAATTGGTGAATCTTACCCCCCCCCCCCCCCCCCCCCCCCCCCCCCCCGCATAACCTTCCCCCAACCACATTTGCTTGAGCTCGGACACCCCTGCCTCCATCCCACTGAGATGCTGTGGTGGAATGCAGAGCCGAATTAGTGGGTATGGCTGGGACCAGAGTAGGGCTGTAGCCAAGATCTTATCTTGCTTCTCTCAGAATAGATCTGGTTGGTCTAAGATGGGATGTTTGGGTTAATTTTTGTCCAGGCCTGTTGCTCTGCTGAGGCTTTTTCACAGCATGGCTTTTCATTGTGCTCATAATTCAGTTTTCTTGGATATCCATAAACTGGGGAATTGGCGTTGTCTTCTTTGGTTCACCAGTGCTCTGTTTCACAAGAATGAGGGCAAGAAGGGGGACCAAGAATTAAAGTGTTTTAAAACCTTTTTAATTCTTTTTTGCACAGTCTCTGCCTTTGGTCCCAACGAGGTGTCAAAATGCGACAGGCATAAAAATCCTATTGAAAAACCAGATTCTTGCCACCCCCAATTCTAATTTGACACATCTGGGGGGAGCCTGGGACTGGGGGATTAATGGGGATTGCAGTGATTTAATGCAAGTGGCTGGGACCAGATTTTGAGAAATATTGGGCTTGAGGCTTGCCTCCCAACTTGCTGGATCTTACCTTCACCTTCCCTACATGGAATTTCTTTTCTAAGCAAATGGCTGGGGGCTGTGTGATGTAGTTCCTCTAGTGACTTCCCCGGGTCATCCCGACACAGTGGTGCTTGATTAGAGGATGGGGAGCCACAGCTGGTCCAGGCTGTTCCCATTGCAGATCTGAGACACAGGCGACAAAGGGGTTCTGCCCTGAGAACTGCAAGGTAGAGGAGAAAGCACAGGGCTGACTGAGGACTGGTCCTAACTCCCAGCCCTTTGTAATGGATGCTGGACACCAGGACGTTTAAACCGCATCAGCCAGGACCTGAGTAGCGGTGGAATCAGATTTTCTGTCCAAATCTATCCGATAGGCACCTCCTTGAGCTGGTTTCCACCTTCCACCAGAGCAGGGTCTGTGGACCTGCATACTCCCTGGGACGTCAGGGTTAAATCTGCACCACATTCGTTTTGGAAAAGTACGGGCTGGGAAATGTAAATGTAATCTCACTGCCTTGTCAGATCCCCTTGGAAAATGAGCCCAGGTCTTTTTTGTCCTAAGGGCTGGCAGTTTTTCAGAATCAACACTGGATGGAGGGACTGTTTGGATGGATGCCACTCATTTTCAGGCCTCTGCAGGGATTGAAAGGTTACGGCTGGGGTTGAAGTGTGTCTGGGAGTCAGAGGGTCGGTGCATTGAAAAACAACATCATGAGGGTGCCTGGGTGGCTCAGTGGGTTAAGCGTCGGACTCTTGATTTTGGCTCAGGTCATGATCTCAGGGTTGACAGATCGAGCCCCGCTGGGCTCCATGCTGGTTGAGGACTCTGCTTAAGATGCTCTCTCACTCTCCCCCATCTCTCTCTCTTGAAAAAAAAAGAAAGAGAGAAAGAGAGAAAATGAAAAACATAATGCACTTAATCTCAGTTGTTTTCATGTGATTCTCACTGCTTCCCTGGAGGCGGGTCTCCTCATGTCTTATAAATGACGGTATAGGCTGGGGAGGTTGTTGCCTGCTGTAGTGCACACAGCTGTGGATGGCAAAGCCAGCATTTCAACTACTGGGAGCTCTGACTCCTCCAGATTCCCAGATCGCGTGCTTACTTAGTCATTTTTATGGAGTGTCCGCTCTGTGCTGGGCGGTGGTCTGATTCACGGCTCCCTGGTGGGGCATTCTCAGGTTGCTGGCCTCTTGGACTCTGATGTAGAAATTCCGTAAACTTTTAGTGTTGGGCTGTTTGCAGATATCCCCTTGGGTTGGGTGCTGCTCCTAAGGGATTACTTGCCCTGGGTGGGCAGCACGGGCGCCTGGCCCACTGATCCTTGCTGGAGTGGGGGTGGGTGGCAGAATCTCCCTCGGTCTGATGGCTTGTGTGGCTGCTCTGTCCCTGCCTCTCCCTCTGTCCCCGTGTGTCTCCCTGGTAGCCAGTGCCACTGACCAACTGTCTCCCTGTGCTGGGGGAGGAGGAGGCTGGGCATGGCTTTGGTGGTTATGCATTTTGTAGGTGATTCCTTTTTTTTTTTTTTTTTATTTGCACGGGACTTTCCCATACAAAGCCTTTTCTTCAGGTGGAAACAGAAGCATTTGTGTCCTTTCTGTATCTCCAATGAAAAAAATTGGGGATCAGAGGGATTAACTCATCTAGCATCATGGAACTGCTCCTACCGTCTGATTCTAGCTGATATTTAGTGAGGACTTACTACGAGCCATGGAGCTGCTGCTGCCCCAGGGCCGTTGTCCCCTGGTTTGGGTTCCTCCTCCTGGTGCCCAGTCTGTATACCCAGCTCTCATCGCCTCAGCCCTTCCCGGAGACCATGGGTCTGGCACAGACTGTCACAACCGGAAAGCACCTCAGCTTACCTAGTCCACAACCCCCTGCTCTTACAGCCAAGGAAATGGCAGTGCAGGGGAAGTTGTTGACCCAGGCTCACCTCAATAGATAAGATGAGATCCAGGACTCAGGCCTGCTTTCCTGGCTTCAAGTCAGTTTCAGGAATCTCTTGTTGCTTAACTGATTACCTGAACACGAAGTGGCTTTACATAGCATCTGTTTATTTTGTGCGCCAGGAATTCAGGCGGGGCTTGGCAGGGCTGTTCTGTTGCATGTGTTGTTGACGGCCTCAGTCATTTGGCTTCATTTAGCTGTGGCTGGGCCGGGTTGGAAGGTCCTCGAAGGCCTCTCTCATGTGGCCAGTTCTCCCAGTGGTGGTTCTCTCCGCGGGGTCGCTTGGATGTCCTCATAGCATGATGGCCCTTTTATCCGGTAGTTGGCTTTTGGGAGGGAGTGTTCCAAGCAGTGAAGGCAGAGCCTCGAAGGCCTGTCCTCCAAAGTTAACACAGGGTCATTTTTGTATTCTGTTGGTTAAATCAGACCATAGGCTGGCTCAGGTTCAAGGGGAGGAGAAGTGGACTTCATTCCTGAGGAGCGAGCATTAAGGCCACATTGTATGGGTGCACACGGGCTGGGAGAGATTGCCGAAGCTATCTTTGGGTCACAGTTGGCTACGAGATTTTGTGCCCCTCTGCATACACCATCTGCAGGGATGTGCGTGTTCTTGGAGGACGTTGTCTCCTGCCTCTGTGTAGAACCCCTGCCCCAGCATCAGGGGCATACCTAGCCAGCACTAATAAAGTATTTGTCAAGTAGAAGAAAGTACCCACTGTAGAAAGTCTGAAAGCAGTAAAGATATTGTGGAGCGATTTTGCAGTTGGGGAGTTCTTGGTCAAATCTGAACTCTGTTGTCTGACCATATTTCCCTCCTTGCTAAATGGTTTCACTGGCTGGTGTTTTCCATGGTTTGGATTTTAGAGATTCCAGAAACCCTGGACGGCAGGCTGCCTGTGGATGCCTCTTGAGTATGCTGTGGCGAGGGCTTCCAGATTAGGACATTACATTATTGGCTCACCATAAATGGGGTGCTCTGACTCATACTTGAGCGTGTAGCGTGGTGAAGAGCTCTCACCCCGACTCCACAATATCCTGAGTGTGGGAGTTCTGCCCCCAAGGTCTTGTCTTCTGGACCAGTAGGGGTTCAAAGGGAGGGCCTGCTGTATACACCGACACTGCCATTGAAGCAGAGTTTCATTTCACCTTCTTACGTATTTGTTCAGATGCTTTTAAACTCACTGTTATCTTTTAAAATTTTTAATTAGGTAAGCTCTGCCCCCAACATGGGGCTTGAACTCACCATCCCAAGATCAAGAGTTGTGTGCTCTACTGACGGATCCAGCTAGGTGCCCCTCCCATTGTTATCTTCTGCCGGACCACTTTTGGAGGGCAGTCAGTTTCAGAGATGCAGCGCTGCTCTGAGATGATGCCTGTTTTTATTTGTGCAGGTGCTCCACTGTGTTCCTCCACAGAGGATATTTGGGGATCTGGTGGGCAGGTCTGTTTCTACCTAGCCATACATTTCATGAATTGATGGCTTTCAGTCTTGTTTCCTTGGCACAAAATGTCCCGGTCCTTTCAATGTGCAGATCATTTAGCCCCATGTAATGTTGACCTTTGCCAGTCATTATGTCCAAGACCCTAATCAGACTCACCGTTTATTATCGCTTACTCATAATACTGCTACTTCCAAGAACTTAAGCTTTCAGAATGCTTTCTTTGACTATAATTATCCACCTCCTCACACCCTCATCACCTTGAGGCCTTTAGCCCTGGTGAACTTGCCATCCTTGTCCTGCTTCCCAGGGCTGCCCGGGGCCATGACCATGACCCTTTCTGCTCCTTCCACTTTGCTGCCCGACATTGCAAACTCGGTGTCTGCTGCTTTCCTTCCTCTTTTTGGAAAATGAGCTTCCTTTCCCCGCTCCATTCTGAGAGTTTTATTGAGGCATAAGTCACATGCCATACAGTTCACTAACGTGAAATACACAATTAGGGGGTTTTAGTATATTCACAGATACATGCAACCATCACCATAGTCGGTTTTGGGATATTTTCATCACCTCAAAAAGAAACCTCCATACTCTCAATTTAGCATCCCCCTACCCTCCCATCCATTCCAGCCCTAAGCAATCATTAAACTACTTTCTGTCTCTAGATTTGCCTATTCTTGACATTTCATATCTGTGAAATCATATAATATGTTGTGTGTGTGTGCATGTGCATACGAGTGGCATCTTTTTTTTTTTTTTAAGATTTATTTAATTGAAAGAGAGTGCACCCACACACACGGGGTGGGAAGGAGCAGAGGGAGAGAATCTCTAAGCAGACTTCTCACTGAGCGTGGAGCCCGACGAGGGGCTCGATCTCACCATCCTGAGATCACCACCTGGGCTGGAACCAAGAGTCGGACGCTTAGTGTACTGAGCCAGCCAGACGCTCTGCGGGTGACATCGCTAACTTAGTATGTTTTCAGTCCATACTGAAGCCAGGGTGAGGCTTCATTCCTTTTAATGGCCAAATCTTACACCACTGCCTGGACATACCACCTTTTGTTTATCCGTTCATCCACCAATGGCCACTGAGGTACCTTCTGCTTCTGTCAGCAGGGGTGTCCTTGTTTTGGTGGGGGTGTCCGTTTTCATTTCTTGTGGGTAGATAAGGAGGAGTAGAACTGCCTGGTCTCCTAGTAACTGGGTTTCACCCTTTGTGGAACCGGTAGGGGCTGTTTCCAGTGTGGTTGCCCTATTCGCACCGGCGGGGTTTGGGTTTCCCATGTCCTCGTCGGCACTTACTATCGTTGGGCTTTTTGAGTCTAGTCAGTCTGGTGGGTGTGGAAATGCTGTCTCACTCTGGTTTCGATTTGCATTTCTCTGACGAATAACGATACAGAACATCTTCTCATGTGTTTATTGACCATTTATATGTCACCTTCGGAGAAATGTCTAGTCAGACACTTGACCCATTTTTTGGATTGTCTTTTTTTTTTTAAGGATTTTATTCATTTATTTGACACAGAGAAAGAGATCACAAGTAGGCAGAGAGGCAGGCAGAGGGAGAGGGGGAAGCAGGCTCCCCGCGGAGCAGAGAGCCCGATGTGCGGCTGGATCCCAGGACCCTGGGATCATGACCTGAGCCGAAGTCAGAGGCTTAACCCACTGAGCCACCCAGGTGCCCCTTGGATTGTCTTTTTTAAAAACGTTCTTGAGTTGTAAAAGTTCCTTATTCTGTATTCAAGTCCTTTACATAGATGTGAGCGTATTTTCCCCTATCCTGCGTGTAGTCTTTTTACCTTCTTGATGCTGCCTTTTGAAACACAGTTGTTTTTCGTTGTGATGAAGTCCAATTATATATTTTTTCCTTGTCCCACTTCCTTTTTTGAGATCCTTCTGCCCTCCATCCTCTGCAGAGTTCTTGTTCAATCTCCCCTGCACTGGCAACCCCCACTTTTCCCTGGGCCCACCTTCCTCCCCAGTTCCTCACTTGTCTCTGCGCAGGAATGCACTGTGACCTTCCCTACATGACAACTCACATCTCTGCATCTCTTTCTTTAACAAGTATTCCCCCCCCCACCGCCCCCACCCCGCCTTCCCTTTTGCAGCTCAGTCCCAGGAGAGAGGTCTGGTCTCTGCAGTTTCCCAGGGTCTCTTCAGCCCCTGGAGGTGTGCTGACTTCTGTTCTGGCTCCCACATATAGGAACTGTTGTACTGTTTCCCTTTTCTGTCCTCGTTCCTTGCTGATTTTCTTGCTGTGCAGCCTGTTCTCCTCCTCAGAATGCCTCAGTCTGCTCTCTGAGCAGGATCTCAGGTGGCTGTGCTCTGCCTTTCCCTCTAACTTGTCCTCCTTGGACCTCTCCTGTGAGGGCTTCTTTGCATCCCCTCCTCGCTGCTAGGCAGGTTGGCTCCTGGACCTCTAACTCCAGTCCAGCCTCCAGATCTCTGCTGCTTCCACTGACCGTCTCTGCCCCAAGGAACATGGATAAGCTGGCAAGTCTCTCTGACTTGGGGCCTCTCTTAGTGACCCCACCATGCTCTTGGGCACTGAGACCTGACATTTTGGAGCACTGCCTGGACCCTTTGGTTTAACAGCTGACTCATCGGCTGGTCACTGGATCCCCATTGTGGCCAGGCTCTTTTTTCCATGAATCCCCGTATCAAGTCAGTTGCTGCATTCTGGAATCTTCTCGATGACCCCCACCCATGCACCCTGCCTGTTCCATCCTTTCCCACCTCTGGCTGGTTCAGACGCTCACCGCCTCTTCCCAGACTGAATAACTTTCTGGAGGCCCCCACTTGATCCTATAAACTTTTGCTCTGGTAATTTTCCTGCAATATAATTATGTTGTCCTCCTACTCAAAAACACAAAGAGTCTCCAAGCCTACTATATTAGATCCAAAATTCTTAGCATGATATTCAGGGCTGTTTTTGAACAATTCCCCTGATCACCCCACACTCCAAGCCGGTAAGGGTATACCCCATTCCCTAGGCTCCCATGTCATGTCCCACTCAGAACTAGCCTAGTGTCACTTGCTGGGGCAGATGTGACCAGTCCCTCCTCTGTGTTGAGGGGACTGACCAGACCCCACTGTGCAGTTAAGCACAGATTTTTTCTCCCTGTGTCATCATCAGGGACCTTGTCACTTTGGGTCCCCCCACCCCCATGCCTTCTGCAGTGCTGAGTGCAGTGCCTTGCATAGAGAATGTGTATTTGCAGTAAATGAACATAATTTCTGAGATGCTCCCTGTGAGGACTGCCAGGAGGGCGCTGATGTGAGCCCAAGGACTGGATAGGCCTCCGCCAGCTCCCGTCCCTCCCGACCTGGTCTCTTGCTCTGTGTCTGTGACTTGCAGTCCCCTGGCCTCCCAGGACGCATGCCCTCCCTGCGCCCCCCTCCCCTACCCCTCCTCCCCATGCATCTTCCTTCCAGAGGAAGTGCCGAGTAAGCATTTTCCCTGAATTAAATGGAATCCCCATGATGGATGTGCCATGGAATTAGAATCTTTGATTACAGAACATCTGGCCAGTTTCAGGAGGAGATAATTGTCATTTATTAGTAAAAAGAAAAAAAACCCTAAAACATTTTCAGCCTGTTGTGTTCTCATTAATGATTGGTACCCCCCACCCCCATTCATTGTTTTGTTTCCTTTAACTTGCTAGTTTATAATCTTAGGGACATGGGTTTGGTTGACAGTATAGTATAGCGTGGATTCAGGACCCAGACTGTGCTTGGGTCCAAGTCCCAGCCCTGTCCCTCTCTTGCTGTGTGACCTTCTGTGAGTTACTCAACATCTGTCCCATGGCACCCTGGTCTGTAAAAAGAGGGTACACGTACCTCTTGGGGTAAATGAGTTGCACATGGAACACCTCATGCAGAGCCTGGTCCAGGCTGGGCTGATATTATTATTATTATTATTATTATTATGCCTTACACATTGCACCATAGGTTGCATCTGTGTCTGGTTGTAATCTGCAGCATTAGATTAATTCTTTGGCAAGTCAGAGGCCTGTTAGCATATCCACGCGACACGCCTGTTTAAAGCTGTAGCTACGGGACCACTTGGATTCCCAAAGTTGCAACTCAGACAGCGTGGCTGCTTTGGGGGCTTAAAATAGCTGTCAGCCTCCTTGGGAGGGAATTAAAAAAAAAAAAGGGTTAACTAGCTTCTGGTGCATGCCCCCATCACATGTGTTCCAGCCTTTAATCCTCGTTAGGATTAAAAATCACAGAATCTCCTGGCATGCGGGTTGCTGTCTGTCTTCACTGTCTTTCCCTGAATGTCTTGGATAAATATTTCTTTAAGCAGAAGGAATCTGGCATCATGGGATTAATTAATATCTTGTGATGCTTACATTTCCCTTTTCAATTTTTCGATTCAGCATCATGTTTCCTTGTAAGCCCTGGAGCAGCTTACAAGGTAAGCTTTAGAAGTTACTTACTGGGGCACTTCCAGCAGGTTTCACGTCCAGAGTGCCCGAACACTTCTGACCCCTTGCTCCCCTCCCCCACATGTGTCAGCCTGGCAGTTTTCTTATCAGTTTTCTGCAGCACTTGACGGGGTCTCATGGGTCTTACCCCTGATGGTCCATCTGTGCAAGTGGAGGGCTGTGGGCTCTCCCCCATTTATTCTGGAAGCTACCATGTTCCCAGGAGGACTGTTCACCTGACCAGCCTTGAGAGCTGAATGAGACCTGGAACTCTCCTGCACCCAGAACATTCTGAACTTCGTTAGCCTGCATGTGAGCGCAGGAGAGGGAGACTCATGCTTGCAGAATTGCTCCAGGTCCTCGGTTCAGTGCTGCTGTTTCCTCCTGGTTGAGTGTGTGCATCTCTGGCCTCCCAGTCTAGACTGTAAGCTCTTCTAGAGCCCAGCGGAAGCGCCACGTGCCACATCATAGAAAGTCAACATCATAATCACGGTCATTTTAAAAGCACTTACTGTGTTCCAGGCCCTGTTCATATTCTCTGAAATGATTCGTCTTCCCAGCAGCCATGGGAGTGAAGGTACTCTTATTACTCATTTACAGATGGGGAAGCTGAGGCATGGAGAGACAGAGTTTAGTAATGGATAGGTGCCCCCAGCCAAAGCCAGGCATTTGGGCTCAGGGCATTATCACTGCCGATCTTTAAGAGCTAATGTTTATGAAGTACCATATTTTATGCTTGGTTCTCAGCATTTTACGTATGTTGACTGATTTAATCTCTACAGTGGCCCTGTGGGGGGGTTGTTGTTCCCATTTCGCAGACAAGGAAACTGAGGCACATCTTTTTAGGCTGGATCGAGTGGGCAAATGTTCTGTTAGAGGTGGTGGTCTCGCACCTCCCACCGAGGTCCTGCCTGGGACCCGGGGACCAGTCAGCTGGTATGTGCCAGTGGGCAACAGGCCACTTGCAAAGACCCCTCTGGTGCGCCATGTTGCTGCTGTCTAGACACAGATGTGTGGCATCTGTGAGTAGGCCAGCGGCTGGGCGGAGAGGGGCTCTGGAGGTCCTTCCTTCCTGAAGAGTGTTATTTGCTGGGCTCTGGCTGTGCACTTCCTGTGTCGTGGGGGGCTCCTCTCCCCCTCACCACCCCTCTTCCTCCCGGCCACATCCATAGCCCTTCTCGGCCTTTCTGGGCTCCTGAAGACCTGTCCTCTTGGCCCAGAGGCCCCTCCAGGAGAGTGTGAATGCAGGCCGCCTCCCTGCCGGGGAGCCCCTGTCGCTCTCGGTTGGAGCTCTCAGCCCACAGCCCACCACAGAGAAGCTCCTCCCTGGTGCCCTTTTGTTCGAGCTTGATTACGGACTCTTCCGTTTTTGTGTTGGCCTCTTTGGATGGAAAGAGGCACTCATGTGGAAGCGTTTTCTTTTTCTGCCAAGAGGAAGATTAATGTCTCCCAGGGGCCGAGTGACAGGTAGCATGACATCTCACTCCCACGCTCTTTCCACATAAACACACATGACCTGTACCTGGGCTGTGGTGGTGTTTCCAAGCTAGCTCTCCACGTGTGTGGATTTTCTTTTCTTTAATTTGGCAGCACCGCTTGAACACGTTGTATCCTGGGCACCTGTCCCCAAAGTAGGATTGAAACTTGACCCCTGGACTCAAGGTTACTGAAATGCAACTCTTTCCTTCTTCAGGTCAAGAATTTTGCAGCATCCTTCCACAAGGAGAATCTCCTGCAGATGCCTTCCATTAGCAAAAGCAGCTGTTCTCAAACTTTGATGTCTCTCAGAATCATCTGGAAATCAATCAAAATACAGAGGCCTGGGCTTGTTGAAGGAGTATTAGGGCCTGATCTGTCGTGATCACATACGTCTTCCAGGTGATGCTGATAGACACCCTAATTTGATGACGCTGGAGCACTGGTTCTCACACCTGGTGCTCATCCGGGAGTTAAGAAAACATGTTCTGATGGCGGGCTGTTCTCGGCGATTCGAATTCAGTCAGTAGGGGGTGCCTCCTGGAAGTTGCAGTTTTCATGTCTTCTGTTTCTTTGCTGAGGCTGTTTTGTTTTTTTGTTTTTTCCCCAAGCACATACTTAAATGAAAGCTGCTTTAAAATTTTTGTCAGATAATTATAATATATCCTCCTCTTGGTGCTGGCATCTGTTGTTGTCTTCTCTCATTCATGTCGAGATTTTCTTGGTTCCTGGAGTGATGAATGATTTTTGATTGAAACCTGGACGCTTTGGGTATTAGGAACTTCTGGGTATGAATTAAATCTTCTGTTTCAGTAAGATGCTTCTGCCTGTGGCAGGGGAGGGGAGCACTGTCTCATTACCATCAGGTAGGGATGGGAGTCTAGAGTCTTTATTGGCCTTGGCTGAGACCACGCCGGAGCCAGGCGGGAGTGCCTCACTGGTGTTACTCGTGGGGTCTCCGCTGACCCTCTGCCTTTTGAACCGCTGGGTGATGGTGAAAGTTCTGGACTCTCTGGTAGGCCTCCTCTGACCTCCAGCAGGGAGTGGGGGAGGCCATGTTATCCTGGTGGCCCGGCTTCCCTTCAGCCTTCCCTGATAGCCCCGGGAAGAAGGAAAGGGTGAAGCATCTCCTTCCAGCCTGATGAAGGCAGATGTCAGGTTTCTTTCTTTCTTTAGAAAATTTTATTTGAGAGAGAGAGAGTACACAAGTAGGGGGAGCGGGAAAGCGAGAAGCAGGCTCTCTGCTGAGCAGGGAGCCCAATGCGGGGCTTAGTCCCAGGACGCCAAGATCATGACCTGAGCCTAAGGCAGATGTTTCACCCACTGAGCCACCAAGGTGCCCCCAAAATCGGGTTTCTTGACCCAGCAGGTGGGGGCACGGTTTTCTTCTGTGATGCTGGGCTGGAGTAGGGCTGTCATTGTCTAAAACTCTATCATGTGGGGCTGCCCCCGTCCTGGTCCTTTGGCTGGAGAAAGCAGGCTCATCTTGGAACTTTATTTATTTATTTTTTAAGATTTTACTTATTTATTTGACAGAGAGCACAAGTAGGGAGAGAGGCAGGCAGAGAAAGAGGGGGAAGCATGCTCCCTGCTGAGTGGAAAGCCCAATGGGGGCTTGATTTCTAGACCCTGGGATCATGACCTGAACCAAAGGCAGTGGCTTTAACCCAGTGAGCCACCCAGGCGCCCCTACCAAGAGCATTTAGTTCTGTTATGGATTCTCTCTCTCTCTTTTTTTAAGATTTTATTTATTTATTTGATGGAGAGAGAGAGAGAGAGAGAGAGAGAGAGAGATCACAAGTAGGCAGAGAGGTAGGCAGAGAGAGAGGGGGAAGCAGGCTCCCCACGGAGCAGAGAGCCTGATGTGGGGCTTGATCTCAGGACCCCAAGATCATGACCGAAGGCAGAGTCTTAACACACTGAGCTACCCAGGCGCCCCTCATCTTGGGACTTTAAAAAATTTTTAATTTTTTTAGTAATATCTACAGCCAACATGGGGCTCGAACTCACAACCAGGAGATCAAGAGTTGCTTGTTCTTGGGACTGAGCCAGCCAGGCATCCCAGGATTTTTAAAATTGTCCCTCTCTTGGCTTTCCTGGGTCTCTGATTTCTCCAGCAACCAGTCTGGGATACATGAGGCAGAAAGAAAAGCCAGGGAACCCTATTGCCACATCGTGCCTTGGGTGCTGAGGTCCCTAGCTTGTTGCCTTCTTTCCATCTTTGAGTCATCTTCTGCTTGTTTTATATGTCATAGCTGGGGTTCTCGGTGGTTGTTGGCAGGAGGAATAGAGGGGTGCATGAAATAGGTGATGGGGGATTAGGAGGTGCAAACTTGCAGTTACAGAGTAAGTCCGAGATAAACAGTGCAGCAGAGGGAGCTTGGTCGATGACCTTGTAATAACATTGCAGGGTTATCGGATAATGCCGACACTTGTCCTGGTGAGCACCGAGTAACAAGTGGACTCGTTGAAGCGATGGGTACACCTGAAACTAGAACCTTGTCCTCCCTACGTCGGTAAAGCTCCCCCAGGTGGTTGTAATCAAATCAGGATGCATAATTTAGAATCCCGGGGTAAGCGGCTGGAGCCAGCCAAGGCAGTTCTGGTGGAATGACCAGAGACCCTGGTCTCTTCCCCAAGGGCTGGTCTTTATGAATATTTGTGTAACCCCTCCTAAGTCCTTAAGACCCTGATAGTCACTTTCCTTCCATAGATTTATGGCTTCCCTCCATGTGGCCCGTTCTGAAGCTAGCTTGTTTTCCCGTAATACATGTTCCTAACTGCAGGTGTAGAAATAGATCCAGTCCTATAGGACGTATTTATTGTGCTTCTGTACTGGGGGCACAGTGCTTGGTGTTGGGGTCAGAGAGCCTGAAGACTGGATCGTGACCGGGAGGCCGTCCCGCTAGCTGGGGAGATACGGATATGTGGAAAGACGGGCACAATGGTATGAGTAGGTAGGAGCACATACTATGTGCTGGGTGTTCTCTGAGGTGCCTTACACCCTTTCTCATTCAATCCTTGTAAGTACACTGCATGAGAAATGGTATTTTCTCTCTTATCATGGTGGTTTAGGAGGCTTCGTATTAAGTGACTTGCCCCCAATCTAGGCAACACTGGACCATGAATTTGCTAAAACAAGGCGTTGCTTTTTCCAGTGGATGTTCCACTGAGCTCTCTCCACAAGCTGTGGGTACTTCTGTGCTGGGGGAGAGCTTATCTGTCCATCTTCTTCCCGGTCCCAGGACTGTGTTCCAAGGCTGCAGTTAGTGGCTTGGTCTGTGACTTTGCAAGGGGTCCTGCAGGGGCATGAAATGATTCTTGAATGTAAGAATGTCACTGTAGTAGTTGTCCAAGGAGTGGGTTACGTGTGTGTGGGGGTGTGTGTGTTGTGTGTGTGTGTTGTGTGTGTGTGTGTGTGTTGTGTGTGTTGGTAGGGGGTAGTAATAGACTGGTGAGAGCTGTTTGCAGCTGGAACCAGGGCCCATGTTCCCTTCTGGAAGTTGCCAAGAGGTACAGGCACCTTTCAGTTTGGAAGGCTTGTGTGTATGAATAATGACGGGAGTGGGCAGCTTTTAGAGAAGTGAAGGAGAAGGGAAAGGTGTTCTGTGGTGGGAGTGAGGGAGACGAGGGTTTATATGGAGGGTTTTAGTACTTTTTTTTTTTTTTTAAGAGTAAGAAAACCACAGATCTGAAGAAATGCATGAGGTAGGAGGACCCATACCCCAGGAGGCTTTTAAATACCAGGCTTGAGGGATACCTGGGTGGCTCAGTCCGTTAAATGTCTGCCTTCGGCTCAGGTCGTGATCCCAGGGTCCTGGGATCGAGTCCGGCATCAGGTTCCTTGCTCAGTGGGGAGCCTGCTTCTCCCTCTGCCTCTGCCTGCCACTCTGCCTGCTTGTGTGCTCTGTCTCTGACAAATAAATAAGTAAAATCTTAAAAATACCAGGCTTGAGAGATGTGGCTTGTAAACAGTAGGGAACAAAAAATGTTTCTAGGGAATGACCTACATACATGCATGTGTGGATGAATGCGCACACACGGTGTCTTGGGACGAGGAGAGAGAAAAGAGCTGTTTGTAAAAATAAAGCAAGCAGGACCAGCGCTAAAAACCCAGGTGTGGGACCCGAAGCAGGGTGACAAAGGGTGGGGGACATGGAAATGTAGGGGTAGAGGTCAGCGAAGTTACAAAGACAGACTAGGGCCAGGCTGTGTTGGGAAGGAGAGTCAGAAAAGACGTGGAATTAAATACTCTGTGCTTCCTAGGAAAGTGGATCGGATTGTTGGGACTCGTGTGACAAAGCTTTAAACCACCTCCATTAGAGGATCCTCTAAAGTCTGAACTGTGTGAACTTGAAAGGTGGTTTCACTTGCCTCCTCTCTCTCTCTCTGGCCCGAAGCTGTTGGCCAGGGCTGGGCCTGTGGCTGTGCCAAGTCCTGATGTCCCGTGTGGAATTCCCTACCTTCCTTGAGCGGTCCTGACGTCTGTCACTCCCTCAGAGCTGGGGAAGCATGTTGAGGCTGCTACACGTGGCAGTTTAATGCTGCTCGGAGGGCTGGCTAGCTGACCTCTGCAAGCTGGGATTAGGGCGACCCCTTCTCCCTCCCGGTCTCTTCTTGAAGTGGAGGTTGCTGAAACATGAAAACTTCAGGTGGCGATTCTAGAAGTCACTGGTGACAGATCTGTAATGGGTTCCTGAGGCTAATAATGTTGTTAGAGGCATCAGACAGCAACTTCCGGGGGGTCCCTAGGTCTTCGGCTAATGTTCCCTGCCTGTATCTCAACCACTTCTGTCTCGTGCAGTCTCTCCCCGCCCCCCACTACCCCACCGTCCCCCTCTGTGGTAACTGCTGGCCAGTGAGGTCCCAGAAGGAGCACCATGTCTGATGCACCATGGACGCATAACAGGTGCACCATTGACCTTGCATGATCAAGCGATGAGGCCGACGTCACTAAGCACGCATTGCTTCGCTCCTCCCCATGTTTCCCTGGGTGCCTTTGTCTGGAGTGGGATCCCTGGCCTCACTCCTGCCTTGGGAATTCTGCTTTGACCAGCCTGCGTGTCGTCTGAGTTGTATGGTTTTTGTGGAGAGTGCGGGGTGTTGGACTTTCCCCTCCCAGCCTTTCCCTTGGCAAGACAGTGCAGATTTTTATGGTCAGAGGCTCCTTTTCCTTCTACTGAAGGTGACCCAGGCCAAGGTCGGAGGCTGGCTTTCTCGTTGCCCCGCTAGGATGGGTATGTCCGCTCCATCCTCCTCTTACGGGGCTTCCCGCCTCAAAGACTGGTTTCCCACCGGTCTCCCGACTTTGGGAGGTGGTCTTCCTCACATTGCTAAGCACCGTTTGGCTTATAACCTGTTCTTTGTGTACGTAGCCTGGGCCCTACAGGAGGGGGTTGAACTCCCGGGTTTTCGGCAGTAGCTGCTCAGTCAACACACGGAGATGTGAGTGGAATGCAGCAGGGGTTTGGTGTTTTGGGATGAGGCTACTCCCCTTGGGTCCTTAGAGGTGAGGTGACTCAGCAGTGATGCTTTCTGGTGATGATTTCCTTTTTCCAGCAGTAGCTTATTAAGATGTCTGAACTACACATGTGAGGCTGTGGACCCCCGTCTTCTGCCGGGGAAGGCTCGCTGCCCTGGTTCTGCCACATGGGAGGGATGCCCCTCCTTGCTCCCAGCTAGTCTTGTCTTCCCCAGTGTTTCCTCCTTACCCAGGAAGGCCAGGGCTGGGGAGACTCGGATATGGCACACAGGAGCCCCGGATGGCGGCAGAGCCAACCCTACGCTTCCTTGGATCAACAGCCTGGACCTTGTTGCTTTCACCTCTTTGTACTTCAGGCCCGCCCACCTGTAAGACACCAGAGCTGAACTCTCACAGCTGAAAGCTCAGCTGATCCCCCGAGGTCCCCTCCAACTCCAGGAGTCTGATTCTGTTGGACTCTTCCCATCCTTCTGCAGACTATCCCCCTTTCGCGATGAAGTCGCATCCCCATTACCTAATGTCCACATACTGGCTGACAGATCAATTAGAGCGAACAGCCAGAACCCAGCCAGATGGCACGTGGTGCTCCCCGTGTTCCCGGCCGTGGTGTGCCCGCTCTCGGGGGCATGGGAGGCGGGTCTGGTGCTCCTGCCCCGAGCTCTTCATCTGTGTGTTGCTGAAGTAACCACATGCAGGCAGAATTTATTCGCTCCGTGTCTTATGTTCTCAAATATTTACACCTTTTCCTTCTCTGTAGGGGAAAAAAAGCCTTTGAAGTCTCGGTTGTTCATTTTTCTCTATTGCAGCCAAAAGAGAAGTTTTGAAAACAGTAGACCACTACAGGGTCATGTTCTGCAGAAAGACAAAGGAGGGGGAAAAAAAACAAAAGACTGAGCTTGATCTTGGATTTTGTAGAAATTCGGGGGGGGGGGGGGTGCTCTGTGTGCCTGCCAGCCCTCGGGCCTGCCAGGCCTTCGTCCTGAGGGCAGCCTTATCGCCCCCTTCATATGTCGATGGAGCTTTGCAAACCCAGCTGTACCTTCGGATCCCACAAGAACGTAACAAAACAGAGATGCCTCTGTCCCCTGGGGATTCTCCTTTCCTCTGCCTGGGCTGGGGCCTTTCTATCCCTGTAATTTAAAAGCTCCCAGGCGACTGCTCACGCAGCCAGGAGACTGGTGTGCGTGCAGGCAGGCCCATCTACAAGCAGGCCCTGGTTATTCAGACGGGCCAGCTGATCGGGCCAGAATGCCTTTCTGTGGCTTTCCACGGAGATGCATAACTGAACGAGGGACTGGATATGCTTGCGGATGCGAACGCAGCACTTGCCTCCCCGCAGGTAAGAGCGTGGGGGCCCCAGGTGCGTAGGTCTCCATTAGAAGGTGGCTGGCAGGTTTGATGGCAGCTGGCCAAGAGGGTTGGAGGGCCACCCACGCGACGGTGATGGTTTCCTCCATGAAGCCGGAAGATGAGAGTCTGTAGGCTGAAGCATTTGGCCGGACACTGGCGATGATTGCCTTCATGTGTCGTGTGGGACCCGCCAGGGCTGATCCACGTCTCCCTCCCCGTCCTGTGATACATCTTTCTTTGCCCTGATGAACGCACACTACCTGGTAGCTAGCCTTTCTTTTGGGCCCGGGAGATTTTTCTCTCCTCTTTCCTGCTCTCTTGCTGTTCTCCTTCCCCCTTCTCCTCTCTTCGGCTCCCCCTATTTTTTTTCTGATTCAGACTGGAATCCGCCATTTCTGGTATCTTTTAATGCAAGATGATTTTTCAAGACCATTGTATAGGCACCTGAGATGCTGGTTTTTATTTTTTATTTTTATTTATTTTTAAAAAAACTTTATTTGACACAGAGCAAGCACAAGCAGAGGGATCAGCAGGGAGAGGGAGAAGTAAGCTCCCCACAGAGCAGGAAGCCCGATGCGGGGCTCAATCCCCAGACCCCGGGATCAATGACCTGAGCTGAAGGCAGCTGCTTAACCAACTGAGCCACCTAGGCACCCTGATGCTGACTTTTATTTCTAGATCGTTTTCAGTGGGCAAAGCTGGGAAAATACATACAAAGAGAGCTCAAGAATGAATGTGACAGATATAAATGTACTTATGAGTTCATAGTCCTATTTCCAACTCAACTACAACTCAAGACTGTGGTTTCTTTTTTTTTCCTTTAATTTTTTTTTAAAGATTTTATTTGAGAGTGAGAATGTGTGAGCAGGGGTGAGGAGCAGCACAGGGAGAGAGATGAGTGGACTCTGTGTGGAGCTTGACCTGGGGCTCAATCCCAGAACCCTGAGATGATGACCTGAGCTAAAATGGAGAATTGGGTGTTTAACCAACTGAGCCCCCCACCCACCCAGGTGCCCCTAGACTATGAGGTTTCTTCTTAACCTCTATTTCATCTGTGTTATCACACTGAATTCTAGTTTTTAAGTGCATAGGGAATGATAGAATTCAGTATCCTGTAATTACTCGTTTGGTCTATCCCATAATACCCAGGCTGCTGTCTCCGAGTAGCAATACTAACACCAGCATCAATTATAATGCTGAACACATTCAAAAGCCTTGCTGGCCAGGCCACCCCTATACACTGCCATTCAAAAGAATAGCTGTCCTAGCTCCTTGCAGTACTCTGAGTAACATATGGCCCCTCATGGTGTCCATGTCCTGATCTCTAGTACCTGCACTTGTTACTTTATATGGCAAAGAGTGCATTTGTGATGAAGGATCTTGAGAAAGGACATGATCCGGGTGGGTTCTAAAAGCCAACATACATGCCCTTATAAGGAGGGGGCAGAAACCAACACTCCCAGAAAAAGAAAAACCCAGGTGATCTTGGAGGCAGAGATGGGGTGATGTGGCCACCAGAAGCTGGACAAGAAAGGAACGGACTATCCCCTAGACCCCTTGGAGAGGGGGTAGCCTGCCAACACCATGATTTTGGTCGGGGAAACAGATTTTGGACTCCTAGCCTCCAGAACTGTAACAGATTAAGCTGCTGTTATCCCAAGTCACCAAACGTGTGATAATTTGTCACAGCAGCTATAGGAGACTGATACAGTCACATGGCCTTTACATATTGTAATCGCTCCCTTTTAATGCCCACTTAGCCTTATTCCTTAATGACTATATACTTCAAATACTTCTATCCTTGTGTCTTGTCATTTTGATTATCTGAAGTTCATTCTCTGGGATCCTGAAGAAGGTCTCATAGAACAATATTTCTAGGTCTAGGTATGCCTTATCGTTTTTTTAGAGTATGTCTTTATTCTGAATCTGTGTTCTCAGGTACATAATATTTTATTCTGAGTCTGTGTTCTCTGTGAGGTTTTAAATACATATATATGGGGGATAGTTTGAGTTACTCTTCTTAGAGTTCTATTCCCTTGCTTTGATTTTGTTTTGCAAGGACCCCTCTTAACCCTATGTTGGTTCTTCTTTGTCCATCTTCACTATTTGTCACTTTCAAGTCCCTCTGATGTGTATTTTTCATCTGAACACATTCCTGACTATTCAGGAGTTCTGTTAGGTCTATTTTTTTCTTCCTTATAGTTTAGTTTTTGTTTCTAAAATGATTATTTTTAAAATTTTTGATTCTTTCTTGAATTTAGTCACTTCTGAATTTTCATAATTCTAACTTATGTTTTCATGTCTTGCATAATTTACTTTTTAAAATAATTTTAGCTCATTTTGAAATAATGTTACATTTTAATATTTTTCGAATGTCTCTCTGGCATGTTTTCATTGTTCTACATCTCCAGAGCTATTTTGTTTGGTCCTTATTCTTTTTCTTCTAGAGCTGCCTGTGGAGTTGACCCTGACACTTCCTTTAATTTTTATGTGACTTGCTTTCCTGAATTTTTAAAATGATGTAAGGTTCAGGAGGATTTTTGACTCCACAGTTCTTCTATTTTCAGTTAGATTAGGACAACGTTGTGGCTCTGTTTCCTGCTCCTACTTTTTGGGGAATCTTTTCTTTCCTTTGTCCCTGTTGGCTGCCCCACTCAATTTTGATTCTGCTGTGGGTAGTTTCTTCTCTCTGTGGGATCCTGTCCTGGTAAGTCCATGAGAGTTCATGGAGGCTGGAGCTGTCCCCACCCTTTGGACCTCGTTGTGGGCCCCGCACAACAAATGTGGTTCTCTGCTTTTCCTACTGTGGCCTTCAGTGAGTACCTGTTCGCGCTTTTGGGGTTCTCTTCTCTCCATCCTCACGGGCCCATTGCTTCCCTTTGTTTTTTCCCACACAGACACCAAATGTTGGCTGCTGATTTGTACCCATCCACATGTATTTTGGGGATTATGGGGCTACCTTGTCACCACTTTTTTTTTGGGAATGTTGTCCATGAGTTTTTAATTTTGTTACTTAGTTGCCCTGTTTTTAAGGATTGCTGAGGGCCCAATAATATGTGGTCCCATTGCTGCCATTTTCCCAGAATTGGAGTTCCATCTTTTTATTTCCCCTATGATTGGGCAAACTGCTGACGGAGAGTTTAAAAGTTGTTTTCCTCCCCATGAATCAGCAAAAGGTGTAAATATTTGAGAACATAAGACAAGTGGCGAATAAATTCTGCTTACGTGTGGTTGCACTTGAGCAACATATTGATGAGCAGTTAAGGGAAGAAAGAACACCAGTTCCTTCCTCCCACGCCCCTGAGAGCGGGCACTGCACTGCCAGGAACACGGGGAGCACCACGTGCTGTCTAGAGGCTGGGTTCTGGCTGTTTGCTCTAATTGATCTGTCAACCAGTATGTGGACATTAGGTAATTGGGATGTGACTTCATCGGGAAAGGGGGATGGTCTGCAGAAGGAATGGGAAGAGTCCAACAGAATCAGACTCTTGGAGTTGGAGGGGACCTCGGGGGATCAGCTGAGATTTCAGCTGTGAGAGTTCAGCTCTGGTGTCTTACAGGTGGGCGGGGGGGGGGGTGGTTGCTGAAGTACAAAGAGATGAAAGCGACAAGGTCCAGGCTGTTGATCCAAGGAAGCATAGGGTTGGCTCTGCCGCCATCCAGGGCTCCTGTGTGCCATATCCGGGTCTCCTCAGCTCCAGCCTCCCTGCTGTGTAAGGGGTAAACAGACTATTGTCAAGTTGAAGAGGGCTTTTGTAGAGTAAATTGAAGGGTATTCACTCTCTTGTTTTAAGAAGCTCAGTGTTTCAATTAGTGGGTTTCCTTAAAATAGAGGCACACATAATTGGGGGTTTGTGTGGGATAATTGGGGAGTGGAACAGAGGATTTCATCCATGGTGTCTCTGCTCTCCCATGGCAGGATCAAGAGCAGAACCTGAAGGCCCGACCTCGTCCCACTGAACTTTTCACTCCACCAGTGATAAATCTGGTGTTTGTTGACATTTCCAAGAAAAGGAAGTGTTTCTCTGAGAGTTCTGTGCTATCCATTGCACAATAGTTTACAACTGATGATTTAGTGGATTGCCATTTATTCACCTCCACGTATTCTCTCCTTAATGGTCATCTTGCTTCTCTGGCCACAGAGAGAGTAATTCATATTTGTGTACCCAGTGCCTGTACATGGTTTGGGTTCCATATGTATTACTTGAGTGAACTTGGAAAAATGAAACTAATATGTGAAAAAGAATACTCGAATTCCATGCATTATTGAGCATTAATAATTCCCAGATCCTCAGGAGGTGCAGGATGGCACGCCTTACTGGATGAAATGGTTGAGAGGATTTGAATACTAATCCCCTTCTACACTCCCAGGCGCAGGCCTTTACAACCGCCTTCCTGTGACAGTGACAGTAGATAAGAGCACAGCAAAAGTGTTTTGCCATCAGAGAGACATGGCTCCTTGGACAGAGGCAGGTGTTTGGCAGCTGCTTTTTCTTTCTCTCTCTCTCTCTTTTTTTTTTTTTGAAAAGATTTATTTTTAAGTAACCTCTATACCCAGGGCAGGGTTCAAACCTACATACCAAGATCAAGAGTCGAACACTCCGCAGACTAGGCCCTCTAGGTGCCCCTACTTTTCCGCCTCCTTCCTCATGTAGCCAGCTTGCTCCTGCAGTTTCTCAGACACTTGAATTACTGTGTTTGATATGCAGGTCCTCTGAGACCATTATTTCTACCTACAGGTAGGAAAATTAGGTCTTAGCCTCCAACTGTCCTTCATCCCTTGGCCGGTGAAAGGCTGTTTCCAGCAGGACTGGGACTCCAGAGCCCCTGCCATATTGCATGCCATCTCTCCAAGCTGGTTCTGAAAAAATGTCCTCCCACCCAACCCCCCCCCCCCCCCCCCAGCAAGAGAACAAGTGGGAACGGGCTAAGACTAGAGGATTATGGAAGATAATTTTGTTATTGCAGTGGGTAAGTACTTCCTGAATGCTATGGCAAACCAGGTACAGTGGTAGGTCTTAGGGCAATAACATAAATTTTTTTAAAGGCTTATTTTAGAGAGCAAGTGTGAGAGAGCATGCCCAGGGGAAAGGCAGAGGGCGAGGGAGAGAGAATCTGAAGCAGTCTCCCCACTGAGCATGGAGCCTGATGTGGGTCTTGATCCCATGACTCCCGAGATCACGACCTGAGCCAAAATCAAGAGTCGGACACTTAATCTGCTGAGCCACCCAGGCGCCCTGGGGAAGATGGACTCTTAAGTTCCTTTTGGCATTCCAGTTCTTATGTGACTGAGAATTCAGTAGGTGTAAGGTGCTGGTCTACAGCCTTCCTCAAAGTCTGTTATGTCCATGTGTGTATCAGAAGAGGGACTTGTGCTCATGGCAGAGTATGTAGCTCAGCTCAGCTGATGGGTGGGACAGGACTGATTGTTACCCCTTTGGGTAGGGAGAAGGCCTTAGCATACTCTTGCCTCACCCTGAAAGTGGACTTAGCTCTCTGATAGGGTAGCCCTGATGGCATCACAATCATGGGTTGGTTCCCTTGATCCTTCTTCCCCATGCACGTGATTCCATTAGCACTAATCTCCCACTGGGGCAGCGGCTGGGTTGGGGGGGTGGTGGGTGGTCTCTGTTTGTTTTGTAGACTTTGGGTCTCATTTAAATGTTGGCAGTGTGTGCTGGGTTAGATTTTGGTTAACCCCTGCTTGGTTTATTCTTCCCGTGGAGCCCACAAAACCCATAAAACAGACTTAGAGAACCAGTCCCTAATCATGCTTAAGGCTAACCATAAACACAGTCTTGTTGATGGATGATGGTTTAATAAATATCCCCCGAGCATCTGGTTTGAGTCTGCAGGCATGTCCTGGGCCTGTTCACAACCTGGCCAGAGGTGGCTATGGACATGTGGTGGATTCTTGGACATAATGAGGCCATCTCTGCCTTTCTTTTGACTCTATACTTGTTGAAGCTCAGGCTTGGCTCCATTTAGTGATTTATCAAAGATCACACAGTTAACCGCTTTATTAAATATTATATGATTGCTGGAGGGAGGTAGGTAAACTGACGAGCAGTGTGTACTTGTTGCTTTGCTTCACACTCATGCCCACACTTGGTTTTCTTAGCTTTCTTTTCTTTTTTTTTGCTAGATATGCTGAATGTGAAGTGTCAGAATTTACATTTCCCTCATTACTAGTGAGCATCGGTTCTTCCGTTTTGCCATTTTTTTCTTCCTTGTGTGAATTGTTTGTTCCTATCTCTTGTTTATTTTTCAATGGAGTCTTTAGTGTTTGCCTTGTTGACCTGTCAAAGATTTATCTGAAGCCTTAGCTTCGTTATGTGTATTACAGTGGTTTTTTTCTACTCTGGCTTGTCTCTTCACTATCATTGTCCTATCTTTTGTGGTATAAAAGATCTAGATTTTAATATAAAATGCATTGGTCTTTTCATTTATTCTTTCTTTGCCTTTTAAAAACTTCTCCGTACTCTGAGAGCCTAATGGTGCTATTCTATATCTTGAGTTTTATAAGATTTGCCTTTCCCATTTAGCTCTGGAATTTATTTTTATGCATGGCTAGAAATAGGAGTCTAATTTTATTTTTTCTTCTATGTAGATAACCAGTTGTCCTGGCACCATCTTAGCCTGTCTCTTCACTCCTTTCGCTGCGTCACTGCTGTCCTATATCAAGTGTCTGCAAGATGTGGAGGTTTGTTTCAAGGCTTTACTGCTCTGTTCTCTTGGTCTCTTTTTTCTTTCATTCCTTTAGAACCTCTATTTTAATTATTATTGCTTCATTATAAGTCTTCTCATTCAGTAGGAGGATTCCCAACCTTATGGTCTTCATTATTCGTGGGACTTTGCTCTTTCCTAAAAATCTTAGAATTAGTTTAGTGAGTTCTTCAAAAATCTCAAGCCAAAAAGACAAGCCAGGGGTGCCTGGCTGGCTCATTTGGTAGAGCGTGTGACTCTTGATCTTGGGGTTGTGAGTTCAAGCCCCACTTCGGGTGTAGAGCTTACTTAAAACGACCAATCAGTACAGGAGAAACTGGTATAAACATCCTTATTTTTAATCAGAATTAAATTGAACTTCTAGAATGATTTCGGTGATAGCTGACATCCTTATGATTGTCAGTCTTCCAGTTCATGAATATGGCATATCTCTTTATTTAGATCTTTATGAGTGTCTTTTAATAAAATTTTATAAATTTTTCTCCACCTTTCATTGGATTGATTTGTACTGCCTTATGGTTATGGATATTTCAATAACAGGTATCTTTTTAAAAACTTTTCTAACTGGGAGCTGGTATTCTTGGCTTGTATTCTGTGGCTCTTTTCACAAGTGGGCCATCTTACATGGTCCTCATCTTCCCCATGGCAGAGGTCTCTGTTCTTCAGCTGGTCAATGACAGACTTTTGAACTTCTTAACAGAAATATGAAGAATCGTTATTACCAATGGCTCATAACCGTATGAAGTCATGCTCAGTTTGATTCATGAAAGTAATCAAGGGACGCCTGGGTGGCTCAGTTGGTTAAGCGGCTGCCTTCGGCTCAGGTCATGATCCCAGCGTCCTGGGATCGAGTCCCACATTGGGCTCCTTGCTCAGCAGTGAGCCTGCTTCTCCCTCTGCCTCTGCCTGCCACTCTGTCTGCCTGTGCTTGCTCCTGTGCTCTCTCTCTATCTGACAAATAAATTAAAAAAAAAATCTTAAAAAAAAAAAGAAGGTAATCAAGATTACACCAGGATCTCATTTCACACTGAAAATATTAGTAAAACTACAAAAGTCTGATCACCTACTCTGTTGACAAATCTGCTGGGGACCTGGATACATACATTCCCACTTGCTGGGGGGAATGCGGAGCGGTGTCCTACCTGTCTTTGTAGGGGACTGAGCAGTTAACTAGTACAGTTAAATATGCATATCCTCTTTGATCTAGCAATCCTAACTCTAGACTTCTATTTCAAAGATTTACTGATTTTTTTTTTTTTTGGTTAATCTTAAGAGAGTGAATGCATGTGTACGTGAGCTGGGGGCAGTGCACGGAAAGCAAGAATCTCTAGGCAGACTCTTTGCTGAGGTTGGAGCCTGACATGGGGCTCCATCTCATGACCCTGAGACTATGACCCAAGCTGAAATCAAGAGTTGGTTGCTTAACCGACTGAGCCACCCAGGCGCCCCCTGACAGAAATATTTTTGAAAAGTATGCATTGTGCTGTTGAAGCACTATTTGTACTAACAAATGGCTGAACATGACCCACATGTTCTTTCTGGGAGCACGGGGTGGATAGACTGCTGCGTCTGAGGAAGGGAGGGGAGGGTGTGTCTGTAATGCAGTAATCTTGCGGATATATTAAGCAAAAGGGCAAGATTCTGTTCATCCAAGAAAAGAGAGAATATGTATTTGCATTAAGAAAAATGGTGGGGCTCTGGCTGCCTCAGCTGGTAGAGGGTGTGACTCTTGATCTCAGTGTTGTGAGTTCGAGAGCCCCATGTTGGGTGTAGAGATTACTTAAAAATCTTAAAGCAAAAACAAACAAAAAACCAAACAGAACACCAAGATTAAATGGTAATTAAAGTAATCCCTAGGAGAAGAGAAGAAATAGCCTGGAGGGAAAAGGAATAAAACTTCATCTTCTTCTTCTTTTTTTTTAGATTTTATTTATTTGTTTGACAGAGATCACAAGTAGGCAGAGAGGCAGGCAGAGAGAGAGGAGGAAGCAGGCTTCCTGCCAAGCAGAGAGCCTGATGCAGGGCTCGATCCTAGGACCCTGAGATCATGACCTGAGCCGAAGACAGAGGCTTAACCCACTAAGCCACCCAGGCACCCCAAAACTTTATCTTCTTCAAAGATTCCTTGTTTTGTTAGTTTGGACCTCGAGTCATGTGAATTTTTTAACATAATTAAAAAAAAAAAAAGCAAGCATTTCCTGTGAAAACCAAGTGACGTTGAGCCGGTTGGCATGACCCACAGAGAGAAACTGAGCAACTCTGCCAACTGGCTATGAACCACAGTGATTTGATTGTACATTCTTAGTGGCATACACCATAAAGATACCAGAAGTGCAGAAAACATTCTAGACTGTTTTTTAACATCACTGGTGATGGCAGTGTTGGCATTGAAATTCCGAGATCCTTTATATTTGTTGTGGGATAGAGTAAATGACATTATACTGGTAGGAAGGAAACACAAGCATGAGAACGAGGTTAGATCAAATCCCCGCTGACCTGAGTTTGAATTGGATGTGCAGTATGAACTCGTGAAGCATTTTGTTATTAAAAAAATGTGTTCTAGCTTTGTCTACTGGCAAGGCCAATAAACAGTGACAATGAACATTCTTGGTGTCCAGATCATGATTGCCAAATACCATTTCCCACTAAAAGGAATCCAAGCTTTTTGGAGAAAAGGCTGCTTTCAAATCTGGAGCAGGAGATCCCCAGGATGTGCCTGGAGCACCCCATTCCACCAGATAGCAGGGAAGCTATGAAGGAACTTTTGGGGTCCTATTTTTTTTTTGAGATTTTATTTATTTGACAGAGAGAGAGATCACAAGGAGTCAGAGAGGCAGGCAGAGGGGGAGGGAGCAGCAGGCTCCCCACCGAGCAGAGAGCCTGATGTGGGGCTTGATCCCAGGACCCCGAGATCAGGACCTGAGCCAAAGGCAGAGGCTCAACCCACTGAGCTACCCAGTCGCCCCTCCAGGGTCTTGTTGTAAAAGGACCCAGGAACCAACCTTAAGAGGCTCCCACGGGCGAACGAGGTAGCATTCTGAGCATCATTAAAGATCATACTGGAGTAGATAGAAATAGATCACACAGGATTAAATACCTGAGTTTATAATGCTACTGAAGAAAAGCCATCACTTTTTTTTTTTTTAAGATTTTATTTATTTGACAGACAGAGATCACAAGTAGGCAGAGAGGCAGGCAGAGAGAGAGGAAGGGAAGCAGGCTCTCTGCTGAGCAGAAAGCCCAATGCGGGGCTGGATCCCAGGACTCTGGGACCATGACCCGAGCTGAAGGCAGAGGCCCTAACCCACTGAGTCACCCAAGCGCCCCACGCCATCACTTTTGTAGGATGTTTTGAAGTTAACTCATTATTTTGAAAACTGGTAAAGAGAAGAAACATTTATGAAGGGTACTTTAGGATGACCAAGGAACTGGTGTAGGGAAAAGGGAAGCATCTCTGTGTGTAGAAGTACAGCTAAGAGATGAAGAGGGGATGATAAAATCGTATCACTTTAAATACTTGCTAAAATTCTGGATTTAGGTCGTGACCAGAAGTGTTGGATGACATGAAAAGGGGACAAGAGGAGACAGGATGTGCCTCCTGATATGGCCTTACCAAAAAAAAAAAAAAGAACCCTAATTTGATGAAGCCTCCAGATTTAACAGATTTTTTAAAAAAGATTTATTTATTTATTCATTTGACAGACAGAGATCACAAGTAGGCAGAGAGGCAGACAGAGAGAGAAGAAGGAGAAGCAGGCTCCCCGCTGAGCAGAGAGCCCAATGCGGGGCTCAATCCCAGGACCCTGGGATCATGACCTGAGCCGAAAGCAGAGGCTTTAACCCACTGAGCCACCCAGGTGCCCCTTAACAGATGTTTTTAAATGCTGTCTAAGGGGCAGAGGAATCATTCCCTCACGGGAATGCCATCAGGGAGATCCAGACTGTGGAACGCCATAGGAAAGTAACCTGAGTTTTTAAATAATGACCAATAATTTATAAAGAAAAGATGGCAGGTAAACCTGTAGCTTAGAATAGACCCATTAACCCATTCAGGTGTTTGGACTTATTTGTACCTGAATTAAAACAGTTTAAAAAAAATTAGAACCATTGGCTATTTAAAAGAAGTTGTAATGTTGGGTGAGATAATGGTGTTGCAAGTGTGTTTTTCTTTTCAGATATGTTTAAAGAAAGGTCCTGGGGTGCCTGGGTGGCTCAGTCATTTACTTTCTGCCTTCAGTTCAGGTCACGATCCCGGGGTCCTGTGATTGAGCCCTGCTTCAGACTCCCTGCTCCATGGGAAGCCTGCCTCTCCCTCTTCCACTCGCCCTGTCTGTGTTTCCTCTCTTGCTGTGTCTCTCTCTCTCTGTCAAATAAATAAATAAAATCTTTTTTAAAAAGTCCTTTATTTTTTAAGGATTTATTTTATTTTTAAAGATTTATTTATTTGAGAGAGAGCACGAGCACACAGAGGGAGAGGGAGAAGCAGATTCCCTGCTGAGCAGGGAGCCCGATGCAGGGCTCAACCCCAGAATCCTGGGACTATGATCAGCTGCTTAACCGACTGAGCCACCCAAGTGCCCCAAGAATGGTTCTTTAAAAAATGCATACTAGGTCATTTTCTTTTGAAATAAGAGGTCAGCTGGGATTTGCTTTAAAATGAAGGGCTGATGGGGAAGTGAGTGAGTATGGATGAGACCAGAGTGGCTACAAGATGGTGGTGCCTGAAATTGATGATGAGTTCATGAGAGTTAATTCATTGGTACTCATGCTCTACTTTTGTGTATGTTTCAGGTTTTCGGTGATAAAGCCTTAAACAAAAGTAGAATTCTTAGCATAAGTATGGCTCAGATGAATTTCTGAAAAGTTTTATCAAATGAGAATTCTGTATGAACTGCATTTTCATATCCTCTTTGTACATTAGACATACAGTCCTGGAGGGAAACAGAGCACATGTTGGGGGTCCGGAATTAGTCCTGGTTTTGGTTCAGTGATTTAGCTGCTTATGCAAACCCCGAGGCTCATGATTGCTGAGCAGGTTGCCCCAAGTTTGCTCCCCTGGAGGACCATTCATAGGACGGCTTCTTGGTGTTGATGATGTTTCTCTTGTAGCCTTGCTCTGTCTTCTCTCCTCTCCACTCCAGCCAACTGCAGACTGTAGAGTCTCTGTGGATGGAAAAGAGCCCGCTTCTCGATCTCCAAGTGTTGCAGGGCCTTTGAAAAGTCAGTCACCTAGAGGTGGTCTGTGACCTCCCAAAGTCACTTGGCCAGTTACTGGGAGAGCTGGGATTCGAACCCCAGTCTCTGGACCTCCACCACCCTGTACTTGACACTTTTTCTTATTTGGGAAGTTGAGTCCTGCCTGTTGTTTCCCCACGTGCTGAGAGGTGACTATACTTTTCTTTGAGCCTGCAATATGCCCTTTCGAGAGTTTTTTGCCCTGAATAAATCATACACCGCCGTGCCTGTCCGGGTACGCATTCACTAGCCAAATAACTTTCAAGATGCCCAAGGAAATGAGCACTGCTTCCAGGGTCTGAGGACTATTAAACCGGGGCCAAGAACATTTTGAATACTGATAATACTCGTAAATACGGTGCCTTAGAGTTTAGAAAGTGTTTCACGTAAATCTACCATCTCATTCATTCTTCACGCCTGTGGTCACCAATGATGGAATGGCTTGTCAAGTCGGGGTCTCCTGACCCCAAGCTCCATGCTGGCTCCCCTTTGTCACACTGCTCTGTCCTTTAGCAGAAGTCAAGAATGGTAACGGATGGTATCTTTGGCTGCCAGTGGCCTGTCGTCGTTTTGGCGTAGGCTGCTGCCGTCACCGTCTTCATCAAATGAAGAAAGATCACTACTGATGTCAACTTAGTACTTCATGTTTGTTAGGTGTGCTTGGAAGCTGGAGTCCTAAGATTTTAAAAAGCCTAATTCTCCTACAAACCTGGTGGCACACGTATGGAAACCTTATTAGCTGTGTGATCTTGGATAAGATTAGTTTCTCAAGGTCACAACGCTAATGAGTGGAGGCAGCATTTGAACCCGCCTGTGTCTGATACCAGGGCCTGCGCTCTAACCATGAAATCCATTCACTGACATTCATTCATTTAGTTAACAGATTACTGAGCATCTACTCTATGCCGGGTACTTTCCAAGCGCTGGGGATGTAGTCGTGAACAAGGCAGACCCACTCTCTTGTCCTTAAACAACTGATGACTTGAGGGGTGAGACAGAGTAGAGTAAGCAAGATATTTTTAGGCAACGATGAGTGGTTTGAAGGAAATGAAACTGGGCAGTGTGACACAGAATGTCTCGCGCATATGACTGGGGTGCTGCTTTAGGCTGGTCGGGGGGCTTCTCCAAGGTCAGGTAGGACTTGAGTGTGTCAGACAAAAGAGGAAGTGATCGCTGAAAGTCGTGCAGTGGGAGCTTCCTGGGTGTGTTTAGGAAACAGAAAGCTTACAGGAGAGAATGGGAGCCATTGGAGAGGGAGGGTTGCTTGTGGTCATTGCTCATCGTTGTGGGTCTAGATTTGCAGCGAACTTCCTACCTTTCCTGTCCTAGGCCCCTGGGGACCCAGGCAGGCATGGCTGGGGCGAGGACTCTTGCCTTTGTCCGTGGAGTAGAACACATTCAGCTGTGACCAGTCCCGTTTCTGAGAAACCCAATCCACTCCAGACAAGTGGCCTGTTTCTCCAAGACTCTTGGCTCTCTAGTCTCAACACCGGTTGGTCGGATCTAAGTTGTGGAGACCTAAAATGTCTGAAAACAATTCCAGGGTCTTAAATGGCATCAGGACGGAGTGACGTCAACAGTGTGTGATTTGGTTGCCAACAAAGTGGCCGCAGCTGGAGGCTTTCCTGCTGGAGGATGGAAGGAGAGGTAGACGCCTGCCACGGAGAAGGAGGACGTCCCTGGCCCCAAACAGAAGAGGCGTCTTTGGAAGCTGACGCACGCCCTCCTTCGGGGGGAGACTCCGCGGCCCTTGGGAGGCCTGGATGCGACGGTTCGAGCGTGGCTGGAGGCCGGGGAGGAGCTGGACGCGGGTCGTCGCTGTGGGCTTCCAGCCCGCGGTCCAGGCTGGCAGTCGTTGGTGATGCTGCTTCGTGGCAACTAGAGGGAGATACGGGGCCCCCAGTTTTGTGCCTGTCTGCCTCACACCGAGGCCCGGGCTCACGTCGCAGCCCCGCGTATGCTCCCTGACTGACTCCGGGATCCCTCTTACGTTTAGTGGCGTCTTACTTAATTCCGTTCGCCACCGTCCTGCTCACTGGCACCCTGTGTCAGCAACCGCACTTCTCCGAGCTGCCCCCCTGTCACCAGCCTGCCTGCCTCGCTGATGGGCCGGGAGCGGGTTGTGTTCCCTGCACTCGCTGTACTTGAAAACCTTCGCTCGGCAGGGTCAGCCGCCGGGCCCGGCAGCATCTGTGGAGCCAGCGGAAGCCTCGGAACAGAAGGCTGGCGCCGTCCTCTCGCGCTGAGGCGTCCCGGCCTCCGGCGCAGGAGCTCGCGACGCGGCTCTGGGTTCCGGTTCCTTTGTCACTGGGTTTTGTCTGCGCAGCCCGGGCCACCTCCCGTCACACCTTTGGACCCCAGTTCTCTGATCTCTGCCCAAGCTGACAGGATCGGACCCGCGGCTCTCCAGAGAGCCTGCCCAGCTCTGGGATCATTCAGAAGTCTTCTCTGCCCGGGTTCCGCACTTCGGGAACCCCCTCGGGCTCTCCGGGGCTGACGGACTTCCCGGGGCTTGCCCTCGAAGACCGTCTGCCGTGCGCGTACATTTTAGAGCCTGGGACCCAAGAGCTGCTTGGACAGTTTTGTCAGGGCTGTGAGGAAGCTGGCACTTGTGTGAAAGGGATGTGTGTGTTTTCCTTGTGTTTTTGCTACTTAAAGTGTTTGCCCCAAAGCTCCCTGGAGTGTAGGCATGCCTGGGCCGCCGCCGAGTGCGTGAGCGCGGTCAGCACGTCCAGGACGTAACAGCTCGTCCCCGCGGGTCGTGTCTACAGCCTTCCTAACAGCTGCGCTGTGCTCTGCCGTGGACAGATGCTCGAGTTCGCAGAGGAAGCAGCCTCCTGCAGTTGCGTGGCTCTTCCGTGGCACCTGGCTGCAGGGCTGGTGCTGCTCCTGGGCTGGGCATCTCCGAAGAGGGCTGTCGGCTTGGCAGGTGTCTTGGGGAGAGGGTGGAGGGGGGTAGGTGGGGGTCCCCGAAGGAGGCAAATTGAGATAGGATCACAGGTGGGCATTCCGGTGCCTGGAAATGGGGCGAGCGTGAGCTCTTGCCTCTCCTCTCCGTGGCCTTGCCGGGAGAGGTGGGACTAGAGGCGGGCAGTGGCTCGGTTGTGGGGGAGCCTGGCCCCCGTGGTAAGCACAGTGGTCGCAGCAGGACGGAGGCAGACCAAGCGTGACTTAGTTGGCAGGACGTCTATGCATCGAGCCTATGAGAGTGCGTCGGGTGCCCCAGTGGCGCCCTGCCAGCCCCACGGTGGAACGCGGTGTGGCGCTCAGGCCACCAAGGAGGGCGCCGCCTCTCTCCCGCCCATCCCTCTCCTCCCAGAGAGGGCAGCAGTGGGAGAGCGTCTGCCTCTAATTTGCTCTTGAATGCCCTTCCAAGGTGGGAGAGTTAAAAATACATTTTTAATATTCTGAAGGTAATGTCCTTGTAGACAGTTTGACAACCGAGAACTTATGCAAGAAAACCAGAAGGCGGTGGGAGAAGATGGCAAGTGGCTGGAGGGAATATGGTTTCCTTTCCTCCTCTGTGATTTGAGTGTATGTGCCAAACATGGAGCCACTCTATTTTTTAATTTTTTTTTTTAAGATTTTAAGATTTGAGAGAGAGAGAAAGAGGGAGATAGAACACAAGCTGGGGCAGAGCACAGGGAGAAGCAGCCTTCCTGCTGAGCAGCGAGCCCGATGCAGGGCTCGATTCCAGGACCCTGGGATCATGACCTGAGCCAAAGGCAGACGCTTCACCGACTGAGCCTCCTAGGCACCAGGCATGGAGTCACTTTAAATGCATACTCAGTGGAAAGGACTATGGTGCCTTCCGTCATGAGCCCCCCGACCAGTGTTGGAAGAAGCCGTGTTGCTGTCCTGCGGGGCAAGATCACCTAGCTTTGCAGGAGTATCAGTCAGGGTCAACCCAGGAGTGGTCGGTCGGAAAGACCTGCATGAGGAGCTGTACTTCAAGCCGCTGGCGCAGGTGATGGGGGGACCGTCCAGTAACCCTAAATGTGCTGGGCCGGCTGCCAGGCTGGAAGTCGTGGGCACAGACTGAAGCTGCTGTCCACAGGCAGAATTTCGTCTTCAGGAGTCCTCCGCTCTGTTCTTGAGGCCTTTCACCCCCTTGAATCAAGCTCTTCCAGATGATCTAGAATCCCCTGCTTTCCTTGAGGAGGATCATGGACCTTAATCACATGGACAAGGTATCCCACAGCAGCACCCAGATTAGTGTTTGGTAGGATGGCCGGGGACTGCATCCGAGCCAAGAAGACATTATAAACAAACAAACAAACCCCATCATTTGGTAAAGTATCCTGTTTGAAAATTAATCTGGAAAATTGAGTGTATCCTCTGCCTTGCTGACCCAAGCTCGCCTCCCAAAGCCCTCCCTGACTAAAGAGGTCTAAAGTGAACCCCACGGGTCTCCCCTGAACCTCTCCACCCAGAGTGTGATGTTTTGTTTGGTCTGGCTTGTGTTTGTACTTTCCTGAAGTATGCTGAAGCCTTGTGTATCCGTGACCTTTCCCTGTGACTGGGGTGGAAGTTCTTGCTGGGGGCGAGGGGGTGCTAGCTTCTGTTGCCTCTGTCTGTCTGTCTGTCTCTGGTCTTGAATGCACACAGCGGTGCCCTCCCAGGCTTCTCCATGACCGATGGTGATGACTTCTCCCCAGGGCGCAGAATGGCCAAGGTCCTTGTTCTAGCTCCTTCTGGAAGAAGAAGCCATTTTCGTTTGCTTTTATTCATGCAGCAGATATTTTCAAGTGCCTCCCCCCCCCCCCAAGAGCTCGGGATTTATCTTTATACCAGTGATCTAGCCAGGAGCAAGACAAGTGTGTTCCCTGCTCCTTCGGAGCCTTACAGACAGCCTGGGTGTTGGGGATGTGGGCAGAGGAAAGGAGAGGAACAGAGCCTTATCATGAAACAGGCTAAGTTTAGATAGTGCTAAGCATGATGAGGACACGGAGGAGGATGCTGGGACTAAATCCAGTCCCTTCCTGAGTTCAGATAATGACTTCCGAGTTGTGTGATGTTGGGGAAGTCCCTGTGCCTTGGGGAGGCCCCGTTCCATCCTGGGTAAGAATCGACGGTGTTTGCAGCCTGGGTTGCCACCTGTTGGGACTGTTACAGGTTTTTGGGGAAGAGGCCCAAGGAGGGTAACTGTCCAGAAATCCTTTGGGATGGTTGGAGCTTTGCTCCTTGGAGTATGGCTTGTGGGCCAGCATCAGAGTCGGGGAGATCTTGTTAGAAATACAGCCTCTCAGGCTCTGTCCTGGACCCGCTGAAATAAGCCTGCATTTTACCAAGGTCCCCAGGTGACCTGTCTGTCACCTGCAGTTTGAGAAATGCAAGGCAGAGAGGCTGAGGGCAGTTCAGAGACCGACAGAGCAACTTGTAGGAAACCTTGGATTCAGGAGGGAAATGGAGTTCCAGGTGCAGCCTTCCTCATGCCAAGCCCTGGCCTCCAGGTGTGGCCGTGGACACGGCCACTCTCCCCGCCTCCAGAGGCTGGCAGAGGGCTCCCCTCTGTGTGCCGGCCACGGTGTCCCCATCTCCCTCTAGTTGTGACTCCTCGAGGACTGCGGAGTGCTGCTCCCCTTGTATTCATGATGCCTTGTGGGAGATGACTCCATCCTCTGCCCGTGTTTCCAGAATGGGCTGCTGCCTGGTGGATTTGCGGGAACAGCAAACCCTACCTGTGGGATCCCTGTTCGCATGCGCTTTGTCCCCAGGAGGGCAAGCCTTTCTCCCCTGGGCATGGCTGAGTCCTGTACTTACTCCAGCTATGGCTTAGAAAGTTGTCGGGTGGGCTGGTGGCTGAACAGGATAGCTGACCTCCCTCCTCCAGCCGTGTGTTTTGAGGCTCCCATGTAGACCTGTGGTTTCTTTGCGGGGTAGGCCTGCCTTTCATTTTCGAACAAAGGGGCAGCCTTGGTTTCTGTGTCTGAATCACAATCAATCCTGTTTCATTTTCTAAGTTCCTTGAGCTCTCCTGCAGCTTCTTGCAGACCGAACATGCCACCGTGCCAGGGAGGGAGCCCGGAGTTAGCTGTGCCCCCGCGGACGGCGTTAATCCAGGTCCAGGGCATTATCTGGTCACAGAGTGCTGGCTTCGGTTTCCTGGGGACGGGAGCTCGGTTTGCGCATCCTGTTCCGTGTGCATGGGTGGTTCCTCCGGAGGCCGGGGCTTCCCCACGTCCACCCCGTCTCGGTCAGATTAGTGGCGAGCCCTAGCGATGGGCCGTGTGCATGGATTTCCTTGCTGTGCTGAGACGGATCGCAGCCTGGCTCTGACTCTTGGGAGCCGACTTCTTAGGAGCTGTTTTGTTGGTTGGTTGAAACTGCTGAATTCTTGCCAGGTTCTTTATCATGACTTTTCCCTTCTGTAGACACGGAGGTATGAGCTCACTTGCCCTGGTGTTTTTCTGTCCTTGTTTGGAGCAAGGGAGGGGAGCGTGGGGAAGCCCACGGACACATCCTGGGCCCTGGCAGCTCAGAGCCTTGGACTCCTTGGGGCCCCAGCTGCCCCTCAAGTGGGACCGCTGACCTCCCTCCTCCGGGCCTTTGAGACGGTAGCGGAACCCATAGGTGAACAAGTGGGCCAGTGCTCGGAGTGAGAAGAGGGGCTGGTGCCCTGATGCACTTTGTCAGGCTGCTGCTGGGGGACCTTTAGGTTCTCCCTTGTGCTGAGGGCCTCTGGGAGCGGTTGCTGGGGCTGTACCCCTATTGCCCTTGGGAAGGTTCTGTGTGGATGAAGCTGCCTGGCCTGGCACGTGTTTGTGTCACATGGGTATGTGCACTTGTACGTGTGAACACAGGGCTCTCACGGCCCCCCCTGGGAGCCTTCAGGACCCATCAGGGGTTCTTGCCATCCGAGGGCAGACACGTCCACGGACCCTTTGTTGGCCTCGACTTTCTTACCACGTAGGAGTCCGTGAAACTTCCTCTGTCCTCCAGGCCCTGGCACATCCTAGGGTCCTTCTTCCCAGAGGTGTTGGAGCTAGAGGGAAAGAGAAGGAAGTAGTTCATCAACATCAGCTGCTGAGCAGTGCTCGGCCTTGCCGATACTGCGGCTGACTCTTCATTTAAAAAAACAAAAAGCATCCCGCTCTTGGCCCGTTTTCCCTGATGGTCAGTATCTGTAGACCCTTATGTCTCCCCACCGGTTTACCAACAGGCACTTGGCGGTTTTGAACTTGCCCCACAGTGTACTGAACACCCAGTGTGTGTCCAGCGCTGTGCATGAGGTCAGGGGTCGAGGTGGTGGGCGAGTGTGTGTTCACCGGCCATGTCTGAGCTCTGCTCTGGGTGGATGCTTTCTGGGTCCTTTAGAGTCGCGGTCCCTGGGAGAATCTCACGGAAACTCTGGTCTCTCTCCTCCAAAAGCTGCTCATAAACTGAACCCTAACATCCCATTTCAGGGGGTCCCTGGGGCTTGTGAGACATTCACAGGCATTCCTAGGACCTCAGTGTAGGGGCCACTTGTCTTGAGGATAGGACCAATCACTTCAAGCTCCCTGGTAATCTGTTGTCCTCTGCATTTGGGGGGAGTAGGGATGTTAATTTCTAGACCCTCACAGCATGTTCTCCTTCTTAAGAAAAATCTAAAGGACCATTTCACTGTCCTAAGAACCAGAAGAGGGTCTGCTTGGAGTCCAAGAAGGGGGGAATCTATGTCCGTAGCCCGTGAGGGAAGGCAGGGAGAGGTTTGGAGGAAGTCTGTCCAGACATTCCAGAGAGGTCTTTGCCCTCCTCGAGTTTGGAAATGGGGTCTGGACTCAATGCCCGACACAGGCAGTGCGCCGCCTGCCTCACAGGGAAGAATTTGTTCCATGGCCCTAAGTGTGCAGACAGGGAGCCTGCATGTCCCCGAGGACGGATTGGGGATGTCCCTGCTTTCAGCTTCTGTTTACATAGAGCTGATGTCACTCGGTTTACTCCACATTCTACAAAAGCCAAAAACCAAAACAAAACACCAAATGGCAAAAAATAAGCAAAGGACTCGGATTGCTGCTGTTCGTTTTTTATTTAAAAATTGCCAGCATCAGGGCGCCTGGGTGGCTCAGTCGGTGAAGTGTCTGTCTTCTTCTCGGGTCATAATCCTGGGGTCCTGGGATCGAGTCCTGCATCGGGCTCCCTGCTCGGCAGGGAGCCTGCTTCTCCTTCTGCCTCTGCCCCTTCGCCTGCTTCTGCGTGCGCTCTCTCTCTCTAATGAAATCTTGAAAACAAAATTGCCGGCATGAACAGGGTTCAGTCAGCTTTAGTAGGAACCTACTTGTGTGACTTTTTAAATGAAAAATTATGTGAAACGGGGGATGGGGCTGAAGGGGACACTTAGGATGAGCACGGAGTGATGTGTCATCGTTGAATCACTAGTGTGCACCTGGCTGATACAACACGGTATGCTAATTGCACTGGAACGAAAATTAAAAATTAAATAGACTGGTACACCCCCCCCCCACACACAGAATCACATGATACCCCGTTCTGTAGCAGGAGCTTTCTCGTGGTTTCTGGAACACTTAACAGCCGATGCTAAGGGATCTCTGCGTCTGTGAGGTGTGGGAGGGTAGAGGAGGTATTCCTGTTGGGGAAGGGATTTCTGGAGACGCTGGAATTGCCTCGAGTTGCCCTCCGAAGACTTGGAGAGGGAAACATACCAGGGTCCTTGGCTTGTTGGACAGGAAACCGAGGGCAGAGGGGAGGCAGCGGGGATGCTAATAGCCGGCATATGGCCAGAGGGACCAGTGTGAACCTATTCCATGAATAATAGGATGTCTCCCTTGCTGCTGGTGGGGGCATAAATTAGTACAACCTTAAGAAAGCGATTTGATTTTTGTGGCTCCTGGGTGATGCAGTCGCCTAAGTGTCCGGCTCTCGGTTTCAGTCTTGGGTCACGATCTCTGGGTCATGAGATTGAGCCCCGTGTTGGGCTCCATGCTCCGTGTGGAGTCTGCTTGGGTTTCTCCCTCTCCCTCAGCCCCTCCCCTCTGTGTGCTCACTCGCTCTCTCTAAAATAAATTTATTTTTATTTTTATTATTTATTTGTTAGAGAGAGAGAGAGAGAGAGCGAGCACAGGCAGACAGAGAGGCAGGCAGAGGCAGAGGGAGAAGCAGGCTCCCTGCCGAGCAAGGAGCCCGATGTGGGACTCGATCCCAGGACGCTGGGATCATGACCTGAGCTGAAGGCAGCCGCTTAACCAACTGAGCCACCCAGGCATCCCTAAAATAAATTTTTAAGAATACAATTTGATTTTATATATGTATACATATGTATGTATATAGATCCTTCAACATTTTTCTAAACTTTTCACTAAATAACTCCTGTCTTGGGGGATCTCGCCTAAAGAAATAGAAGGGATTTTGTACATGAGTTCTTCAGCCCAGTTTTCCAATAGTGAAGAGTGGAAGGACAGCTTAAGGACTCACAACTGAGGAATGTTATGCAAGTGACAGTTTGTTCAGATGATCGGCATTTGTGTGGCTGTTAAGCTTGTTAGTGGGGCAACAAGAGGAGAATGGGGGATCTGGTGCAGGAGATGAGGGAAGAATCCTTTCAGATCCTGCTGCTGTGTCCCCCCCGCCCCGACCCCGCCATGCCCCATACCTTGTTAACAGGTGCTTCTCGACATTCTCCATGTAGAACCCGTGTGCCCTTGTTCCCTGATCTGCCCGCTACCTTCCTCAGCAGTCTGCCTGCGACTCCGGGCCCTGGCAAGGGTGATGTTGGTGCCTCTGCTCTCTGATCCCCGTGTTCCTCTCTTGGACGCAGGTTTCCCGTTGACCTGCAACTCCAGGGCAGAGCTCCTCCTTAGGAGTTAAGCCAAAGGATCCCTGGAGAGCCCCGTCGGGGTATAGTGGGACGTCTTTCTGCTGAAGGACTTGGAACTGCAGGGTTTTTTCACTTGAAAAATTGCATTTGTAAGAGGTAGACTGATTTGTTCAGAGTCTGGGGGAGTCTCTAGTCCAGCTTCCTCATATTGCCACTGGGGAAACTGAGACCAAGTGACTCGCTCCAAATGTCACAGCTGGTAGTAACAGGTACACCTCCTCCCTTTGGCAGAGGACGCCAGTGGAGGACATGGCTTAGCCCTCTGTGGGCACTGTGACTTCGGGGGAAAGGTGAGCATCCCCATGTGTGTCTATACTGGAGGTTATGATGCGTTTAGCACTGTGCCTGCCATATTTTAAGTGTATCTGCTATAAACAATGAAAATAACAGTGATGGTGTGCCTGGGTGGCTCAGGTGGTTAAGTATCTGCCTTCTGTTCAGGTCATGATCCTGAGGTCCTGGGATTGAGCCCCACATTGGGGGGGGTCCCTGTTCAGTGGGGAGCTTGCTTCTCCCTCTCCTTTGCCCCTCTCCCTGGCTTGTGGTCTCTGTCTCTCTTTCTGTCAAATAAATAAAATCTTTTAAAAAAAGTACTTAAAAAAGTAACAGTGAAAGTAATTTTTATTCTTAAGGAGTCTTCTAGCATTGTCTGGACCTTCTGGGGATGTAGAACCCTCTCCTGTTTAGGGATGTGGGATAATTATTCAGATCATGTCCCCATGTGGGAGACATCAAGTAATAATTCAGTGTTTGCAGTTAGAGTGGAATAACCCTTTTCTAAAGAGTTAGGACCATTTGAAACAAACACTTTATAATGCAGGTGAACCTCTATTTTAAGATAACCTCGTATTTGAAAGCTGGAATCTATTAACAGATTAATTAGAGTGATTACCATAATTACAAATGACTGTCACTTGGCAAAAAAATTTCACAGTGTGTTTGTCTGATTGGATATTATAAAATGATCCACCGATGGCTTTCCCTTGGACAATAATTAGCAAAATGAAGATGATGTAAAGCAGGGCATGTGATCTGTTGTTAGAATTGTCTTCTGGTGATGGAATGAATGTCCAGAAAGCATGCTTTCAGTTGTCAGTATTTGGAAACCCTAATGCTAGAACATACAATAATCTATCTGGTGGGCATATAAGGAAATGAGAATTAACTGTTCTGTCTTTATCCCACAGAGGTTGTCCATAAATCTTGAATTCTTGGGGAGAGCAGTGAGCCCTCCAGAATTCAAGGTCCCATTGTGCTACGTGTGCCGTAGGTCTTTGAGAAGTCTATTGTAAGAAATTTTATTATGAATAAATTATAAAATCCACAGAACAAGAGCAGGTAATACAGTGAAACTCTGAATACTCACTGAATTATTTTAAGATTTTACCACATTTGCTTTATCTATAACTTGCTTCCCTTATTCTGTTGAAGTATTTTAAAGTAAGTCATGAGATCCTGTTTCCCCCACTATATCCTAGAATATGAATTTCCATAAAATGGGGGACTTCTCTTATGTATCTAAAAAATTAGCCACAAACTCTTTGTACCTTGTCCTTTAAAATGCTCCAGTTGTCTTCAGATGTCTTTTTATGCTTGGTTTGTTGGGATAAGGATCCAAACACCGCACACGCATTGCACTGGGTGGTTAGGACTCTGGGCTGTTGTCTGGAGTAGACCATCCTGCCTCCTTTCTTTAACCTTTGAAGCAACTGGTTCAGTTGTTTGGTAGAATGTCCTATATTCTGGAAAAAAAATTTTTAAAAAAGATTTTATTTATCAAAAAGGGAGAGAGAGTGCAAGAGAGCGAGCACAAGCAGGGGGAATGGCAGGCAGAGGGAGAGGTAGACTTCCTGCTGAGCAAGGAGCCCGATGTAGGGCTCTATCCCAGAACCCTGGGATCATGACCTGAGCTGAAGACAGATGCTTAACCCACCAAGCCACCCAGGTGCCCCTGGACTTCTTTGACTCGTGAACACATCGATAATGATCTCTTTAGTGTGTTTTGTTAGTTTTGCAGCTCTTACTCATTCGAAGCTCCTGTTGTCTCCTGTTTTGATAGTGACAATTCTTTAGGTTGGCTCTTGGTCCTTTTGACATGACGCCATTCACTTAAAAAAAAATTGTTTCCCATTAGTTTTTATAGCCTCCTTGCTTTGTGATGCATTGAAATCTCCTAGGCTGGTCTGTATATTTCTTGGGGTGATCTGTACATTTCCTAACCCAGACCTGGAAGCAGCATCTCCCTCAAGGAGACCTGTTTTCAGAGAAGGATTTTAAAGACCACAGCTCAGGTTTGAGGGGGAGGGTACTCCTTGCTTCCTTCTAGGTCTTTTCACTGTTAGAATTAGGAAACCTATATTTCTTAAGGTTTATATTGCCATTTCCTATTTTAAAGAATAGTACAAGTTTTTTACTTATTTAATTTTATACCTGTATATTTTATTACTGAAAAATCTTAGTTCCTAACAATAATGTTATTTGCCTTACAATATACAGAATATTACAATATATAGGATACTTTCCAAAAAAATACCAAATTGCTACTACCAATACTGGATACATTTTATAAGATTTCATTGCAGTTCTCTCTGTCCTTAGAATATATTCCATCAAGTTTTTACTGTCGAAATACTGTGTTCTAAAGGCCTTTGAAATACTGATTTTCCTTATGTTTATCTGCAGTTTGTTTCAAATTTTCACATTGTTTTTGAATAACTTAGGACTACAAATTCAAAGCTCTTCACACGGTATATTTTGAGATGCTCACCATCTACCCTGGGTCTTCCCTCAGCCTGTATCTAAACATTATTAGTTTTGGATAACCTTTTCAGTTTCTCTTACAAATGTAAATATGTATAATATGAAGTTGACCCTTGATCAACAAGGATTTGAACTGTGTGGGTCCGCTTATACGTGGATTTTGGTAAATAGAATTCATTACTGTAGGTTGAAAGAACAGCACAATGAACCTCTAAACTCTCTACCTAGGTTCCCCAGTTTTAAATAATTTTGCCATATTTGTTATGTCTTATATCCACAGTTCTGTTCCATTTGAAAGTCAGTTGTAGAAATTATAGTACTTATCTAAATACTTAAATAAATGTTCTAAGAACAAGGACAAGCCCCTTGTAGCTACATAATACACAAAAATACACAGACTTTTTGTTTCTGCTATGATTTCATGCTTTTCTATAGTTAAATTTATCTCTTATTGCTTCTGGAGTTTGAAGCATAGATTTTTCTCGTGTTGTGGATGTAAAGAAATTCACCCATGTTTTCTTTTAGTACTTGGATGGTTTTTTATTTTTATTAAAATTTAATTCAGATCTCTCATTTGCTGTCCTAGTATACAAGATGAAGTACAGATCTGATTTTATGTATTTCTACATGCACCCTAGGAGTCCCAGCACTATTTGTTAAGTAAATCTCCCCCTACCACGAAATGATAACCTTGTCTTTTTTTTTTTTTTTTTGATAACCTTGTCTTTATTCTATACTTCATTTCCATATACACTTGGGGTTTTCAGGTGCTTGTGTTTTGCATTTTGTCTTTTGGGGACATGTTCATTCAGTTGAATTGTTTGATTTCAGTTCACTCAATAATCTATTACCCTGTGGTTCCATTCTAATCACAAAGTATTCATTCCTTGTGCTTATTTACAAGAAGTTCATCATATTAGAATGAAATATTCAGTGGTATTTATTTTTTTAAAGACTTTATTTATGTGAAAGCGAGCACAAGCAGGGAGAAGGGCAGAGGGAGAGGGAGAAGCAGGTTCCCTGATGAGCAGGGAGCCATCTATGGGGCTCCATCCCAGGACCCTGGGATCACGACCTGAGCCAAAGGCAGACACTCAACCCACTGAACCCCCCAGGTGCCCCATTCAGTGGTATTTTAAATACTGATCATTTTCTTCAACACTCTCCAGTTTCCCTGAATGAAAACTCCTCAGAAAGAATTTGCATTCCATACTGAAGTTTATCTGTAATCTTTCTTTAAAAGGGGCAGATTTTCCCGTTTTATCTTTTTCTCTCATTTCCAAAAGGCAGGAGTATGTGCTATTTACAGTGTAACTTAACCGGTACAGTGTAGCATACGAATTGTACAAATGGAAAAATGTGTTCCACATTCAACTTGTTTCCTTTTATTATTTGCGAGAGTCTATTCAAGCTTCCATATTCTTGAGCTACCAGGGATCAGCCGCTGGTCGGTGAGGTCAGCCTGGGACTTCCCGGCTAGCTGATTACCTTGGTGGGGTGACTGTTGAGTCACCTAGGGCTGGATCCTGATGAAGCCATTGATTCTTTCCCCTGTCCTGGGAGTCTCCTTTGGCTCTGATAGCCTTTACTCTGCACGAGGCTGCACAAGGCTGCGCGAGGACTTGAGGGTACTAGACACAAGGATGTTTGTGCGTGTTCCCGCAGCCCATGCCCTGGTGGTTTGAGTCCCCATCGAAGCTTTTGCCTTTGTGCTTGTGGTTGTCTGTGTGTGCATGGCTGCTCGCAGCTCCCGTTTAGAGAGGCCCCGTGTGGAACCGACCTTCTAGCCTCTGTGTTCGGTCCCTTAGAATGCCATGCTCTCCTTTGGCCCGTGGCACACATGCCATGGGTCATTCTAGAACTGTTTCTGTAGCTCTCCTCCCTCTAATTGAATAACTGGGCTCTTTGTCATCGGACCTCATTTTTGTTCTTTCCGATCAGCTGTTATGGCTCACTTGCCCTTCTCGGCTCAGTGTCCTTTCATTGCCATAAGCACACCGTTATGCTTCCCTACCTCTGTCTCCTGTGTCCCGTCTCCCACCTTCCCTGCCTGAAACGTCCTCCCTTCCCACTTCCGTTTGCCCATTTGTCCTCCTAGGGCTCAGCTCAAAGGCTCCATCCCTGGAAGCTGCCCCTGATCTCAGCTTCCTTAGCAGCTTATACAGTGTTTGCAGAACTCTCCCGATGGGAACGCCTGCCTTCCTGAGGCTGTGAGCTCCTCGGGGCAGGTGATCCTCTGTCAGTAAACTGTTCTCTCTCTTGGAAGCCTGTGCTGGGCCCAGAGCAGGCACTCGCTGGGCGTTGCAAGATGAATACCTCCAGACCTGCTTTAGCCCCGGGAGCACTGCCGAGTCTTGCTCTGTTTCTCTGGCCCTGACGGAGGTGTCGTGCTCAGGTGTACCACAGCCTCTCTAAACCGTGTCACGCGCATACGGTCTCTGGTTTGTTTTGTGCGTATTAACCTTGCCCGTCTAGACTGAGTCCCTTGAGGTCCGGGACCTCTCTCCCGCCGTCAGGAATACACTTGCCAGCTGAGTTATTGCTCATAAGCCTTCCAGCAGCGGAGGTGCTGTGCTAGGCTTCCTACATCTTAGCACCGGGTGTAGTCTGGCAGTGTAGACCATTCCTTGGACTGTTCTAGGAGCCTGTAGCTATTTCGGATATTGGCAATGACAGCAACCCTGGGAGGAAGGTGGCATTTTTTCCATTTTGCAGATCAGAAGAACAAGAGTGCAGGGAGGTTGAGTAACTGGTTCTGGTTTTCTCCGCCTGTAAGAGGCGGAGCTGGGATTTGAACCCGGGTCTTCCTAACTTTTGAGGTAGAGTGCTCAGGAGCACAGAGGTATGGCATGAGGTTTTGTTTCTCCCACAGAGTTGATGGTGGCACTCGGCATCTAGCGGACGCTCTCCGTGTCGCCATTGGAGTGCGTTTATCAGCTTTGGGTTAGAGGCGATGAGTGCTCACCTGCTCTGCTCTGTTTCTCAAGCAGCGGCCACATGGCACTTGCTGAAAGCCCTGTTTTTGTCACCTCCCAAGAATAGGAGGAACAGAATCGAGTGCATTAGGGCTATCTCTGCTGTCGTTTGACATCAGGTTACAACATCCAAGGCCGGAAACAGGCCTTTCCAGAGGCTTGCTCTCTGTTGAGCAGAAGGAGACCTCGCAGGGATCCTCTAGTCCTAGACCTTCAACCTGGGCTCTGTAAGGCGGCTTCACAAGGCAGGTACCACATCGGTTTTATTTTATTTTATTTGTAAAGATTTTATTTACTTGACAGAGAGAGACACAGTGAGAGAGGGAACACAAGTAGGGGGAGTGGGAGAGGGAGAAGCAGGCTTCCCGCCGGGCAGGGCGCCCAACACAGGACTTGATCCCAGGACCCCGGGATCATGACCTGACCCGAAGGCAGCCACTTAACAACTGAGCCACCCAGGTGCCCCTGCCACGTCGGTTTTATTAAAGAAGATCAGCAGCTCGTACAGTGCCTGCTACATGCCCTGCTCTCTTGTTCATTGAGGCTGAGCATCAGAACCAGCTGGGGAAGTAAAGAACAGATTCTCTGATCTCACCCAAGGCCTAGCAGGTTAAAATTTTCTTCACTGGGCTCCAGTAGATCTGATAGACTAGATTTAGCATCTACAAATGTAGTCCTTCTCCATCTTTCTACAGAAAGGAGAAAACGGAGACTTAGGGGAATGGATTTGGAAAAAGACGGGATTGTGAGTGAAGCAAAAACGCTTTTCTATTGTCTTACTGTTTTCTGAGGCCAGAGGAGTTTCCCTTCAGATTTCTGTGGGTGGGGTCAGTGAGTGTAGCGGGAAGGGTGTCCCCATAGGACTTGCGTGTGTTTTGTGTTAGAACATTCGGATGCCTGCTTATCTATGCTGGGCGCTAGGTGTGGGGCTTCATGAGGGCTTTGGTCTTGGGGTCACTTGATTCGGTGGGGAGCAGATTTATAAGTGAAGGATTGCATTAGAGCTGACAACGTGACAGGACAGAAGGGGGAACACGGAGCTAAAAGGGTCTTCATTATATTAGCGCCTAAATTAGATGGGCCAGAAACAGTTAAGTCTGTGATTTCCCCTGGAAAGAGGCTTCTCATTTCGATTGGTAAACAGGCTGACCCAAAGTACAATGTCCTTGCAGGGACATTTCCCTGGGAGGTTGGAAAGTGTTCAGAGGTGATTTGATTTAGTTGCTGTCCAAGCTCAGCAGAAACAGCCTTTTTTATAGGCCTCCTGGGCTATTATTCTCCGGGCTCCAGGGTTATCTGGTGGCATCTTTTTTTTCTTGATTGTGATTTAGAGGCAGAAAGAGCACCAGACAGGGAGTCAGAAGCTCTCCCTTTCTGTCCTTGGGCTGCTGTGAAACTTGGGGCGAGGGTCTGCACTTCTCCAATCCTCAGGCTTCTCACCTGTGAAATTGAGCCAGCAGCAGTGTCCGCTTGTGCTACGGGGATGATTAGCGGGATCCAATAAAACCAGGCGTGAAACTACTTCGAGAACTGTAAGACGCATCATGAAGTCCTTTGTGATTATCAAGAGATTCAGTTTGGGGGCAGTGGCACATGTGTGTTCTAGACCCCCTGACCCCAGGGTGTGCGTGAAAAGGTGTGCTCGAACCTTCTCATCATGGTGGAGGGTGGAGGGAAATGTCAAGACCAAGTCCCTGGGAGGGAGGAGGTCATGGGCCACCTGACTCAGCCGTGTACTTGGGTGTATTACATCAAACAGCACTCCTTCAAGCAGAAGGTGAGGGCATCCGCAGGCTTGGGGAGGTGAAGCCTTTTGGAGAAGGGGCAAGTCATGTATGCCTTCCCTGACAAAGGGGATCCATGGGAGGCTCCTGATAGAAGATTCAGGTCTGGGGAGACTGGGTACGTGAATGTGAAGCAGTGCTGCTGTGTACGATCATTTTCTCTCCCCCTGGGTGAGATCAAAGGAGAAATGGCTTTGGTGGAGAGAGAAGCGGTCAAGGAGACCTGGATTCCTCCCTGAGCTTCAGGTGCGGTGGAATGTGGAGGATTACCTTCAGACAGAATTACCCGGTGATGTGAGATCATGGCAATGGGATGACTATGATTTAATAATAGCACTTCATAAATGTTCTCTGTGATCTCGGCTCATTAAAGTAATATGGGAAGTGGTGGTTAATGTGTTCTGAAACTGACATTAGTGTAAAATGTGCTGATGACGGCCCAATTCCCGTGTCTCCATATTGGTTCCTTCAGTCCTGTGGGCCGTGAGTGGCCTCTTCTGGGCTCCAGACCCCTTCAGTTTACCCCACTTACCCAGTATACCCAGTAAGCTGGGTGCCGTGGTGGAACAGAGATCTGTCTTCTGAACCAAGCTCTCTGCTTGCTAAGATTTCTGGCTTTGCCTGAATGTGCCCGGTTTTCTTTGTGTGCTTGGAGCTACAAGTCTCTTGTCCTTTGTGGTCTCTCTTGACATGAGATCCAGTGGAAGTAGTGAGGGAATATCACGACTTGACACGGTTGAGATCTCTGAGTCCATAGTTTCGGTTCTGTCCATGGTCACTTTCTAGCAGTCATTCTCCTACAGTACTTTCCAGGGGTGTGCTTGTTATGTGAGTCCACTGACTTTGTCTATGTGCTTGGTGTTCAGGCTTAGACATTTTGAAATAAACTCTTTAGCAGCAAAGGCAAGTCATCGTTTTATTAGACATCCCATATTTGGTTATACGTTCCAAACTCGTCACAGGAGACCCTTTCAATCCCATCAAATAGTTGATCCCTTACCCGCCTGAATCTATTCTTGATAGAACCAACTCCAGGAGATTTCATATCCCTCTTGGTTACCATTGTGTCTGAACCCAGAGACCATTTATAGTTTTTCCTAAAATCTATAAATGAGGTCATGCTATCTTGTTGTCTCTTGTTCTAAAAGTGATATTTTATGTGAATGAGATTTTAGAACAACGTCTCCTTTTTTATAATCTGACAGCAGTATAAATTATTAATGTTTATTATTTTATGTGGTAGATTAATCTGTTCGATGTTAGCCATTGGGTGACTCATGTTGTTAGCCTTCTGCCACGGCACTGGGTGGTCTTCACATTTTATTGGACTGTTACATAAAACTCCACCAAAGAAATATGTTGGAACTGGTATTTATTGCCTTAATCTTGTTGTCTGCATTGAGAAGTTGCTAACTAAATGTTTTCTCCAGCCTTTCCTTAATTGCAGTGTGGTTAATTCCTCTTAACTGCGGGAAGCCAAGGTATTTATTTATAGATTGTTGTTCTTATTTCTGTGGTTGGTAGAAGTAACCAGCATTCACCGAGTGCCAAGAACCTACTTGGCATGAAGTAGAATCTAGAAGCTGATCTTGTTCCTGCCCCACGAACTTGTGGAGTGAGCTGGGCAGGGAGGAAGGAAGGAAGAGAAGGCGTTTTCACAAAACTGAAATGGATTCTGAAAGGGAAAGGAAAATGAATTCAGCTCCAAAGGACACCGTAGGAATTAAATGGGATAAAACACAGGTGATGCGCCATCAATTCTGTATTTATGCTCGGTTACACGAATCTGAGGAGTGAGTCCGAGCGAGCACAGGCGTGATGGATAACATATCTCAAAGCAAAGCTGTAGTGATGTGGGAAGGGGGACGGTGGGGAGAGGGGGACAGTGAAGATGCGTCAGGTTAGAGGGATCCTGAACATCCTCCTGGGTCGGTCTCCCCTCTCCTTCCCAGCAGCCCCATCTGCTGAGTTTCCCAGGCCTGCCCCTACTGCCTCTCGGATCCCCCCTATCCTGCCCGGATTGTGTTGCTCTGGTTCTGGCCCTTCTCTCTCACCAGTCTGCCCTCTTGTCCCCTCCCAGTCCATCCCCCACGAAGCTGCCATATCAGTCTGAACAAAGTGGGCGCCAACCCTTCTGTCTCGGGGCTCGGGGGTGTGCAGCGCCCACGGGCCTGCGCACCGTGTGTGCGTGTGCTGCTGCTCCTGCCAGGAACGGCCTTCCACCGTTCCCACAGGACAAGAGCTTTCCATCCTTCAAGTTGTGACTCTGTGCTGCAGACGTCCGACCCGATCTGCTCAACTTAGGTTTTGGCCTTCTGTGCCGCCACTGTGTTTTACAGAGAACCTCCTCGCGGCAGTGGCCCTATTAGCCCTTGGCTGTCCTTTATGCATCCTCTTGGTGCTTAGAGGATTGGCATGGTGTCTTCACGTTTTTCTGCCCCGTGTGGTCATGGCAGCCTGGCTGGGTCATGGCGGGCTGCAGGCTGCTCAAGGACTGTGTACCCCGAATGTCTGCAGAGGCTTTTGACTTTTATAGACTGCCGAGGGGGTGGGGGAAGACAGGCTCTTGGAATCGCGGGAAGATGAATTTCTTTCTCATTCTGGAAGATGTCCAGTACTGGAGGACAGGAACAGTTGGTACAAATGTCCTGAATTTGTGGATGTGCTCTGGATAAGGAGACACCTGTTCTATCTGCAGAACTGGCATTTACTTTGGACTCTGAGAAGCGGAAGCCTTCGACATCTCCCCGGGGGAGGGCCAGGTCTGCGCAGGGAGGGGGCAGACCCAGGTTTGCTTTGTAACTTGGCAATTACTGTCACCATCTGGGGATCTGCCTTAAAGCATGAGGATGGCTGGGACACTTCTGACCTTTGTGGAGACTCAGGGAGGGTAGCTGAATTTCAAGAGCAGTGGTGACAAACAGACCTGCTTTCTAGAGCCCCCAAAGCCTCATCCTAAATGAACTTGTCGCGTTTAGTGGATGGCTTGTCATTTGATCCATCCGTGTCACTTAAGTTGGCCCAGGCAATGGAATATTGTGAATTGACTTTTGAAGTAGGAACTCCAAACACTTTTTAAATTTAAAGCCTTCTATATTTGCCTCCCTGTGTATATGTGATTGAGTGTCATAGGGGGTGTGATTTAGGTATATAAGACAGTCTAGGATCCTTAAGATTTGGGGAATCTAGTGAAAACTGTTACATGAGCAAGTGAAAACACGAAAACGACTCAGGTTAGTACTGTCCATATCTGTCTCAACAGATGCCCCAGATCTTCGGAGGTGGGCATCCTGCTGTGGGCTGGTGTGCAGGGGAGTGTTGTGTAGGGAAGAAAATGAAATTGACCTGGATCTTGAAGACGGTGGAATTTGAAGAGATTTAATGGAGAAGAAGGGATTTCAGGGCAGGAAAATAGCACAGGCAAAGCCAACCACATGGGGATCCTTCACTTAATACTTAAAAAAATTATGCTGTTGATTCAGATTTTTATAATCTGGGCTCACGATCGCTCCATCCCCACCCCCTTACCCTTTTATGTAACCTCTTCTAATTCTGGGCTGGATACAAAAAGAAATGCAAGATCGTGTCCTTTTCCTTATGGAACTTCAGTCTTCTAAGTTACTACATCCTATTGCAAAGCAGAATCAACAGCAGATTTTGAAAGGAAAATGTCAAACTAGAACCTCAGATTCTGTTTTCCTGGTATGACACCCTGGGCGTGCGCTCTCATTTTCCCACTGCCTTCTGGATACATTTTTTCCCCTCCTATGCCGCAGAGGTGGGTAAATGCCTTGCCCTTTCCTGATGGGAGCTCTGATGTCAGGTGGCTTGCCTAAGTTCAGGAGACCAGTTTGTGGAAGAGCTACAGTAAGACGGTTGTGTTTTGTGTCCTTATCTTCAACTGTCTCTCAGCTGGTGTGTAAGGAGCTTCCTTTGAGCAGACAGATGAGTGCCTCTCGGCCTTTCTGGGATGACATACTCTGGGACTTTTGGAAGAGGTGACTTCATCGGGCCAAGCAGAGTGCAGGTCCCAGGGCAGCAGCTCCGAGCTTCTCTGGGGGAATGGGTGACTCATGCGAACGCGTACAAAGATGCTGAGATTCCGGTCATCTCGGGACTTGGTCTCTGAGTCTGTGTCCTACTCTGAGTCCTCAGGGCACTTGGTTCTGGAGATGCAGGTGGGAGCCAAAGGTTGGAGTGCCGTCTTCCTCGCTTCTTTGACTTTGTCCCATACGGCCGCTCCCCCCACCTCCCTGCCCCCTGATTGGGATGCCCAGCTCGTTTGCATGTGCAAGAGCCTCCTTGGGTGGGGCCGCCTCCCCACAGTTTCTGTCTTGGCCCATTTCAGCCTCTCGGCCATGCTGGTCCATACGTTCACATTCTGGGCCACTCCTGCTACCCCCCAGAGCCGTTTGTTCTGTTCCTCTCCACAATGCTATTGATTTGCCCTTTGCATGCAGTCTAACTGGATTTGGGTTGGCATTTCTGGATGCTTTTATAGCTGTTGATCTGATTTAATGGTACCCATCGCCACAGTCTCTAGGAGTGCTGCGTGTGTTGCTGTTTTTTGCTTTACAGCTGAGGCCTTCAAGGTCCAGGGACTTGGGGGCACTAGAGATAAATCTCAGAATTCTGTTTTCTTAAAGTTGGTATGAACTTTTTCTGCTCTTTCTGTGCTTGATTTCTCAACCCATTCTTCTCCTTACCCTGTTGCCTGTCTCCTGTTCTGCTGTCCTAGTCATAAAGAAACCTGATGCTTTCTCTCCACCGTGATTGCTCAGCATCTCTCCCATGCCTTAACATATGCACGTGTGTGTGCATACTTACGTGATTCTTACTATGGTGTTAGAGATGGACACTGAGCACTTCCCCTGGGGTTGCTCAGGTTCCTCCCCATCCATGAATCCACAGATGGAACATCCTCCTTAACTGAAATAAAGTCACAATAGCTGTGGCTTATCTTGGAGTGTGTATATAAGCATCTTTATATCCATGAGAGAAAGAGAACATGTAAGCGGGAGTGCTGGTGTAGTCAGTGGAGCCCACTCTCTGTCCCTCACGTTGAAAGGTACGTTTAACCTGAAGGAATAGAATGCATTGGATAGTGCTTTGGATACAAAATGTATTGACTTGGTATATAACTTCAGCTAATTCAACAAATATATTGGGCATTAGTTGCCAACTCCTCAAGATTTAGCTCCCTAAAACAGCCATAATCATTTATTATGTCACCTAGTTTCTGTGGGTCAAGTTTCCAGGAGCAGCTTAGCTGGGGGGCTCTTGCTCCAAGTCTCTTAGGAGATTGCAGTCCTCTGAAGACTTGACTGGAGGATCCAGTTCCAAGATGGTGTACTTGCATGGCTAGCAAATTGGAGCTGGCTGTTGCCTCACAGACCTGCCCCTAGAGCTGTGTGGGTGTCTTGATGATGTGGCCATTAGTTTCCCCAGAGCGAGGGAATTGAGAGACTGGTAATATCTTAAAAACTCAGCTACAGAATTTGTACTCTCATTTCTGTCACCTCTTACTGGTTACTCAGATCAGCCTATTCACACTCGGAGGGAGCTATACAGGGGTGTGAACACCAGGAGGTGAGTCATTTAGAGCTTCTTGGAGGCTGGCTACCACCCACCAAAGTCTCCGTGGTTTGTATCGGTCGGTATTTCTCACTTCTCACCGCACAGTCCTTAGATCCATGGGGACCCAGACTCTTGCTGTCTTATCTGCCCTCCTTGAATGGGAAAGGCAGCAAGGTTGTTCCGTGAGAGTTTTTCTTTTTTAATAACCAGGTTTGGTGGGGGTGCACATCACTTCTGGTCACATTTTATGGGCCAGAACTCACAAGATCATCTTACGGGGGTTGGATAGGGCCATCAAGCTGTGTGTTTTCAGTAAGGCAAGAACGCAGATATTGATTGGTCTTGTGGTTTTTGCCACATTTCACCAAGTCCTATAAACCTGTGGTAAAAGCTCTATGTCTTTCCAGAAGGAAAACTATCAACTGAGTAGACTTGTGGCCTTCACAGGCTATTAGTGAATCCTCCTATAGTCCCAGAAGGTGTTTTGCCCCACATCTCTGGGATGACCATGCTGGGGCAGCAGGGCAGTGAGCCCCAGGAGGGAGGGGACTCCATGGGGTCTCAAGCATTTCCTTCGCCATCAGAGCCCTTCATGGAAGACTTTCCATGTGGCAGGCTGCTCTCTATGCTCTACATATATTATTTAATTTTCATACCCGAGCCTTCACTGAGGTATTCTCTCTGTTGTCTGATGAGGAGATTGAGGCTCACTCCTCAAGGGTGAGTAAGTCTCCTGAGACCCCATAGTCCATATGTGATGTTGAGAGGTAGGCCCTTTCTACTCCACGAGGGCGCCTCTGAGCTCTGCCAAAGTGGATCCTAAGAGCGCCAACAGTTTGGTGATGCCTTATGGTTGCAGTCTTAGGAACTGCCCCTGCCTCTCCCTTTCTGGGAGAGAGATGGTGTCCGAAGGTGGTCTCCCCCAACGAGAGCATATGGCTCTGCCTCCTGGGACCAGGTAGAGCTGTAGAAACATAGAGTCTGTTCCTGGCCTGGAAAGTCTGGTGCTTTGGTTTGGCTCTACCCTACCTTCTCTCTTTGGTTATACCTCCTGCTCCCCATCCTGGTGGGCAAGGACCTAGTGACTACACTTCTACCATATTAGAACTGTATCCCCTCTTGCTCTTGTAGGGCTTTATGCCTTTCAAAATCCGTTCATATCGATCGCTCCATTGAGCCTCACATACACACTCTGTTCCTACAGAGTGAGAGGAAGAGGTATTCTTATTCTTACTCCTGTTTAGGGAGGCTGAAGCACAGAGAAGTCAGTGGGACAGTGGTGATGATGGAGTCGTGGTTTTCCTTTGGTTTGGTTTTGTGTATGTGGGAAGAGTGGCCCAACAGGATAAGAGTGTGGTACTGGCTGAAGGGTTTACAGTTCTTGGAATTTGCACAGAAATACATTGATATTAATGTGGTTATTAATTGCTACGTTCTTTTTTTTTAAAGTTAAAAAATTTTTTTTTAAATTAGAGAGCACAAGTGATGGGGAGGGGCAGAGGGAAGGGAGACCAGCAGACTCTGCACTGAGCAGGGATCCCAATGCAGGGCTCTATCGCAGGACCATGAGATCATGACCTGAGCCACCCAGGTGCCCCTAATTGCTGTGTCCTCGAATAGCATTTTACTTTGTTCATTTGCCCCCGCTCCCTATTCCTGGGCAGATGACAGAGGAAGAAGCTGGTGTGGCTGAGTGCCACTTTTCAGGGGGCATCCTGGGAACTGGCAAGATGGTACCTGCAAGACATCCCAAGGGGTTGATCTTGCTCACTCCTATTTCTTCCTTTCCTATACCTTTCCCCAGGAGCTGAGGCAGAGAAGGCCCTCCAGTAGGAGAGGTGGCGTGCTTGGCTGATAAGGTTGCTGGCACCCATGGCATTCCCGTCATGCTAGGCAGGCCAGGCTAGGGGACACTTGCACTTGGGGTGACCAACCAAGACAGGGACAGGGTTTGTCCAGGCCTGGGGATCCCTCTGATGTGGAGTTTTCAGTGCTAAAACCAAGACCACTCTAGGCAAACCAAGATGGCTGGTCATCTGGTTGACCTTCACCCCTACCATCCTTGTGCCTGTGGTTCCTGCCCCAGGAGCCTTGCCACTAATGACAGGTGAGCCTCCGGCAGAAGGCTCCTTTATGGCCAAGTGTCCTGGCTCAGCACTTGTTGCAGTGTTTCCTTCTGCCCCAGTGGCTGCCTTCTGGCCCAGGCTGGCTGGCTTTTGGCCTCATCCCCTCCCTCGTGTTCTCTTCTCCAAACCTCTCAGAGCTCCAAGGATGAGGTAGACCAGTAGCAAGGACATCTCAATGGGTTTGCTAACTCTGTGGTATGTAAGGGACATCTTTTCCACCTCTCCACACAAATCTTTACTTAAAATACGTTTCTCCTTAAGTCTTTCATCAGACAAATCCAAACACTTGCTGTGATTTGTTGGCATTTCAGACTGGGAGGCAAACAGTGTGGCTTGTGAAGTTCAGGTTTTAGGCCAGGTTTGACACAGTCTGTCTTTTGTTTCTTAACGCATTTCTCCGTGTCCCAGAGCGACCTTTGCCTGCAAATCCTTCTGTCCCTGTCCTGGACCACTTTCCTTTTCTGTAACCCGATTCCTTTCATATTTTGTTCAAGGTCAATCCTTAACAAACCTAGTTCTTTGTTAGGACGGAGCTTGGTCATTCCTTGTTATTATCCTCCACCGTTACAGTCTCTTCTTGCCTCCCTGATCTTTGGTAAATAAAACGTGCTCTTTATCTTACCTTTTCCCCAAAGATTTATCAGTTTATTTTGGGGGGTGCAGCGAGGAAGAGGGAGAGAGAGTCTAAAGCTGGCCCCGTCCTGGGCGTGGAGCCAGACTCAGGGCTTGATCTTACCACCCTGAGCTCATGACCTGAGCTATAGTCAGGAGTCAGACACTTAACTTGCCAAGTCATCCGAGTGCCCTGTGCTCTGTAACTTTCTAATAAAGGAGTAGAGCTCTGATGAGCTACAACATATTCTTCTCACAGTCTCATGTAATCCCCTTGATAACCCTGCAAGTTTCCATTTCCCATGAAGAAGAGGAGGCACAGCGAGGTTGACCAGTTGACTCCTGTTGGTAGCCCAGCATAAAAGAGGCAGAGTGGGGGTTGGGACTGCCCAGACCAGAATCCAGTGATTCTGTCCTATGATTTTTAGAGCATTGACTTGGAGGCCAGGACACCTGGAGCCTCTAACTAACTGGGTGACATGGAGCAAGAACTTGATCATTGGACATCAGTGTATTTCCTAGCTGGAGTGAAGCAGAGGGTGAGGGGAAAGCCTTTGGAGATGCTCCTGTGTCTGCGCTTCTCTTCCATCATTTCTTCTCTCTGGGAAACTGTTTTCATAGTCCATGTTCCCCTCATTTCTTCCTGTCTCACTGGCTCCCCTTGTGGGTTCTTCGATTGGACTTCTTGATTACCTTGTGGCTTATCATTTTTTTCTTCCTTTTGGTGAGAGGAATTGTTACTGTGACTCTTGATTCCTTAGACTTCCTGCTTTCTCTAGATTACCTGTATGACCCCATCTGATACATCACTGCTCAAGTATTTGCTGGAGGATGGGAGCTGGCGGTGATTAATGACTCCACTACGAGGACTGCTGGGTGATCACCGTGGTTCCTTGGGTCATTAGATACAAACTCAACAGACTGGGATTGCCTAAAGGTAGTAAGAAAACAACATCTTAAAGATTTTTGCTCAACAGGAAAAGCTACCAGAGGTCATTGGTTTGAGGGGCCAGACCTTGTGCTGTGTTGGGATACAGCGGCGATCACCACAGTGGCCCCTTGTCATTGGCAGTCTAGTTAGGGAGGACACAGTTCATCTAAGAATCAAACAAATAAAAACTCACCACTGATGAGTGGACCAAGTATAACAGGGAGCTGAGAAGGTGTAAAAACCCAGCACCGGATGTGGTTTATCTCCTTGAATCTTTACGGTGGCTCTGCAAGGAGGGAGACTCTGTCCAATTTTATAGAAGAGGAAACTGAAACCCAGATATTTATCCAGATCTGACTCCAGGGCCTGGGTTCTTGTTTACCTGCCCCGTACGAGTCCATAATTCCAGCTTTGAACTCTCCATGGAGAGCTACCACCTGCCCTTGGGCAGAAAAGACAGAAGCGTTCATGTTGTAATTGGAAGGCTTTAGTTAAAAGGCATCTCTGTCCCCAGATACCCATTCTCTTGAGCTGACAATCAGGCCTGGAGACCCTGGCTGGTGCCTAGCACGTGAGGATACTCCATTTCCATGAGATGCTGTAAAGGTAAATGTGTCACCTGGCTGGGCTAATCAGGCTGTTTGCTGCCGGTGTTGTTCTAGCAGGGGTTAGTGTATGTAACTAGTTAGCAGTGTGTAGAGTGGGGGGAGGGGCTTGGAACACCAAACAGGGAAGTCTTGGTGGGGCCGAGGGAAGAGGGGAAAGAAGTCACAGGAGAGCATCATGGCTGCCCTCAGAGGAGGGCCGGATGTAGGGTACCTGGGACGATGAGGGAAAGGATCGAAAACAAGAAGTGAGAGGTTGCCTCAGATGATCTTTGCCTCCCTGGTTCTTAGTAATAACTGGTCTGTCTCTGCATTATTTCCTCTTTCAGAGGGAAAGTACACGATACCTCTATTTTCTCAACTCTTGTGTAAGAATGAGTACCCAGTACCCGTGGTTCTGTTGCCTGTGGATTAAAGACCAGGGCAGCCTGATGGCTGAGCCTCACACCGAGGGACTCAGGTGCCTGGAGCTCCATGCCCGCTGCAGCTCGGGGTTTGGTTGGCATCGGGGGAAAGCGCAGCTCACTGGGGCAGCTGGCTCTTGTGGGCGCCTCTGGTTTCCCTCCCTGGCTCCTTCTCGCATACCTTGTTGTTCCTCACTCTCTCCTCATTTAGGTTGCCCCCCTCCTCCTGCCCTGGCCTGCCAGAGGGCACTTGGGGGGGCCATGCTAGCACCTGAGACACCTGTTCGAGGAGAGCAGTGGAGGCTTATCCACGACGCCCTTTGAACTCTAAAGATCAGAAGAGCCGGGGTGTGCAGCACAGAAGGCCTCTGGCTGCCGGGGACAGAGCAGTCTGAATCCTCGTGGAGACCAATTTTTGCTTGCCATAAAAAGGATCACTTTCTCACAGAGCTGTTGTCCGAGGTAGTGAGCTCTTTATCAGGAGTGGTATTTAAGCATAGGCTGGTTGACGACATGGCAGGCAATTACAAAAGTGATTAAAATTCCAGGTGTGACCAGTCAGCATGGCTAAATGAACAAGTCCGGAAATGACAGATGTTGGCGAGGATGCAGAGAAAGGGGAACCCCCTTACACTGGTTGGTGGGAATGCAAGCTGGTGCAGCCACTCCGGTAAACAGTATGGAGCTTCTTCAAAAAGTTGACCATAGAGCTACCCTGGAACCCAGGAATTGCACTACTGGGTATTTACCCGAAAGATGCAAACGTAGTGATCCAAGGGGCATCTGCACCCCAGTGTCCATAGCAGCAATGTCCACAATAGCCAAACTAGGGAAAGAGCCCAGATGTCCATTGACAGAGGAATGGATCGAGTTGATGTGGTTTGTGTATACAACGGATTATTACTCAGACATCAAAAGGATTGAAATATTGCCATTTACTACAACGTGGTTGGAACTAGAGTGTGTTATGCTAAACAAAATAAGCCAGAGAAAGAAACATATGATTTCATTCACATGTGGAATTTAAGAAACAAAACAGCAGCATAGGGGAAGGGAGTGAAGAAAAGATGAAATCAGAGGGAGACAAGCCATAATAGACCCTAATCATAGGAAACAAACTGAGGATTGCTAGAGGGGAAGGAGGAAAGGGGATGGGGTAACTGGGGGATGGGCATTAAGGAGAGCACTGGGGATCACATAAGACAGTTACTGAACTCTACCTCTGAAGCTAATAATACACTATGTTAGTTAATTGAATATAAATTAAAAAAAAATTCCAGGTGTATGTGTGTGTGTGTTGGGGGGTGTGTGTCGGGCTACATGATCTATGTTTACTGTCCCTTCCAACCCTGAAATCTACTTCTTTTTCTTAATCTCATCATGGCATAGCCTTTTTCTTTTTTCTCCCCCCACTTTCAGTTGTGGTCTTCAATATTGGGATTTCTTAGTAGCAAAATGTATAATACATCATTTTATCTTTTTTCTTGCTGTGTCTTTAAAAACCCATTCCTGGGACGCCTGGGTGGCTCATAAGCAGCTGCCTTCGGCTCAGGTCATGATCCCAGCGTCCTGGGATCAAGTCCCACATCGGGCTCCTTGCTTGGCAGGGAGCCTGCTTCTCCCTCTGCCTCTGCCTGCCTCTCTGTCTGCCTGTGCTCGCTCTCTCTCTCTCTAACAAATAAATAAATAAAATCTTAAAAAACAAACAAAAAAAACACCCATTCCTGCCTAGAAGATCAGTGCTGTTTGTGTTTTGGGATCACACCTAGTGAGCCTGGTTCACCCAGACAGTCCCTAAAATGTCATGGTGTTGAGACTCTGCTTGAGAAGTTTCAGCATGAGACAGAAATAATCTATTTTGTGAGCTGCTTTTTCATTTTATGGCATTGGAGAGTAGGAATATGAAATAAGATTGCTGTACTCGTTCAGTGTGGGGAGAAAGGCATATTCTTTGGGGTGGGAAATATATCTTCTCAAATGAGAACTAAAATTCAGGACAGTTATATCTCGCTTTTTCCCTAGGAATGCTTTATCTGATGAATTTAAGCATCTAGGTGATAGCAGTGCAGAAGGGCCTAGAAGAGCGTTTGAGCAGCTGGAGAGGCCGGGGAGGGTCATCGCCTTGCCTTCGAGAGCTCACTCAGAACCCAGCTGGGCTATAATTCTCCTTTCCTGTCCACAGCAAATCAAAAGGATGACGGCCATTTCTCGTGGGTGTGTTTTATTGAGATAAATTTACATGCCGTACAATTCACTGTGTTAAGTGTGTATGACTCCGTGGTTTCAGGAGTGTTCACACCATGGTGCAGCCACCACCACTGTAGAACTGGAGACTGTTTCCATCCTCCCCAAAGGAAAACTGTCATTACTGACCCCCAGTTCCTGGCAACCGCCGGTCTGCTTCCTGTTTCTATGGACTTGCCTATTGTGGGCATTTCCTATACTGTGGAGTCTTCTGTGACTCGCGGCTTTCACTTGGCATCATGGTGAATTTATTCATGCTGGAGCACGTATAAGCACTCCATTCCTTTTTATATATAATAATAATAACACATGAACATGCCCCATTTTCTTTATGCATTCATCCATTGATGGACATATGGGGTTTTCCCATTGTGGGGGCTGTTATGCAAAACGCGGCTGTGAGCCTTCATGGACAAGTTTTTGTGTGGCCTTAGGTCTTCATTTTTTCGGGGGTCCGTACCTAGCATTGTAGTTGTTGGTTCCAATGTTAACTCTGTTTTGCCTTTTGAGGAACAGCTAATCTGTTTTCCAAAGTGGCTGCACTATTTTTAAAAATTATTTATTTATTTATTTATTTATTGTAGATATGTATGAGGATTCCCTTTTCTCCATATCCTCATTAACACTCGTTATTTGGGGGCTTATTTTAGCCATCCTGGTGGGTGTGAAGTGTATCTCGTAGTGTTGATTTGCAGTTCCCTAATGACTCATGATTCAGCATTTTTTCATGTGCTTATTGGCCATTTATCTTTTGGGGGAGAACTGTCTCTTCATATCCTCTGTCCATTCTTTATGCGGGTTGTTTGTCTTTTATTGTGAGAGTTATATTCTGGATAAAGTCCCTTCTCAGATATGACTTATAAATATTTTTCTCCCATTACACCTGTTGTCCTTTGACTTTCTTGTTCAAAGAACACTCTGAAGCACAAGAGTTCTTAACTTTGATTAAGTCCAGTTCGTTTTTCTTCTGTTTGTGCATTTGGTGTCGTAAGAAACCATTGCTGATCGAAGCTCATGATTTACTCCTGTGCTTTCTTCTAAGAATTTTGTAGCTGTAATGCTTAGATGTGTGAAAGGTTTTGAGTTAATTTTACACAATGGTGTGTGGTAAGAGTCCAACGTCATTCTTTTGCGTGTGGATATTTAGTTGTCCCAGCACTGTTGTTGAAAAGACCATTTTTTCCCCCTCCAGTGAATTGTCTTGACACTCTTGTCAAAAATCGGTTGGCCATAAATTTAAGGATTTATTTCTGGACTCTCAGTTTTGTTCCATTGATTTATGTGTCCAGCTTTATATCAGTACCACACTGTACTGATTTCCGTAGTTATGTAGTGATTTCTGAAATTGGGAAGTCTGAGTCCTACAACTTTGTTGTTTTCCAAGATCGTTTTGGTTATTATGGATCCCTTGGATTTCCACGTGAATTTTAGGAGAGGCTTGTTGATTTCTGCAAGAAAAACCAATTGGATTTTGTGATACTGCAATGCAATAAATATCTATTTGGTTTCTGATTCCTGACCCAGACCTAAAAACACTTAGAATTTCCTGAGTGAGAAGCGTGAGAAGAACAGCTTTCATTGTTCACGAGAAGGCTCTTTCAACCTGACCTTGAGTTGATATTAATGAGGTGACTCTTAGTGGGCTCCTAGAAGTTTCAGCAAGGGGGCTGATTGTGAGAGAGACACCAACCATGTAAATGGAAGGTTGGAACTTTGAGCCCCACTTCCTGACCTTAGGGGAAGGGAGAGAGGCAGGAGATTGAAATCAGTCTCAATGGCCGGTGACTTAATTATGCATGTTAGTGGACCCTCCATAAAAACCCTAAACAATGGGTTTGGAGAGCTCCTAAGTGGGTCAACACATTGAGATGTTGGAAGGGAGGCCTGCCCAGAGAGGCTTCCTAGAGCTCTGTGCCCCTTCCCACATACCAGTGTCCCTCTTCATCTGGCTGTTCACTTGTATCCTTTATAATAATTTGGTAATGGTAACTAAGTGTTTGCCTGAGCTCTGTGAGCTGTTAAAGCAAATTACTGGACCCGTGAGGGGATCATAGGAATCCCTGACTTAGAGATGGTTGGTCAGAAGTATGGGAAGCTCAGGAGTTCCGACCAGCATCTGAAGTGGCACGGGGGGGGGGTGCAGTTTTGTGGGGCTGAACTCTTAATCTGTGCGCATGTGCTAACTCTGGGTACTGAGTGTCAGAATCGGATTAAATTGTAGGGCACCCAGTTGGTGTTTGCAGAGAATCAGAGAATTAGTTGGTATGGAAAACCCACACATTTGATGTTAGAAGTGCTAGTTTATAAATAGGTTTTATAGATATTAATGGAGAAATTGCATTGAGTTTGTAGATCAGCTGGGGAGTGCTTCCATCTTCAATCTTCCAGTCCATGAACATGGGAAATCTTCCTGCTGATTTAGGTCTTGAATTTTGTGGAGGTGTTGGTAAGCTTCAGTGTATAAGTCTTATGCTTCTCTTGTTTATTCCTAAATATTTCTTTGGATGCCATTGTACATGGAATTGTTTTCTTAATTTCATTTTTTCAAAAGATTTTAGTTATAAGCCAGAGAGAGAGAGAGCATGTACACGCACAAGTGCAGGGAGCAGCAGGCAGAGGGAGAAGTAGGCTCCCTGCTGAGCAAAGAGCCTGATGTGGGACTCAATCCCAGGACCCAGGACCCTGGGATCATGACCATGAGCCAAAGGCAGATGCCCAACCACCTGAATCACCCAGGCAGCGTCCTTCTTAATTTCGTCTTAACTCCTTCACTGAATCTGTGTGTGTGTGTGTGTGTGTGTGTGTGTGTGTGTATTCCTTAGGATTTTTATATCCAAGATCATGTCATCTATGAATAGATAATTTGGCTACTTCTTTTCCAATCTGGATGCCTTTTATTTCTTTTCTCACCTGGTTGGCTGGCTAGAATTCCCAGATCATGTTGAATAGAGGTGATAAGGGCAGACCTCCTTGACCTGGTTCTGATCTTTGGGAAAAAACATTCACTCTTTCACCATTAAGCATGATGATAGCTGTGGGTTCATCTGTTGGTTTATTACCCTTTATTAGATGGAGGAAGTTTCCTACCAGTCATAGTTTGTTGAGTATTTTCATCATGAAAGGGTATTCGATTTTATCAAATACTTCTTGTCTCTTGGATTGATTGAATGGCCTTTGATCTTTATTTTATTAAGTGATATGTTAACTGTCCTGTGTTCAGCCAACCTTACATTCTTGGGATAAATCACACTTGGCCACTGTGTATAATCCTTTTTATAGGTTGGTGGATTTGTCTTGCTAGTACTTTCTTGAGGATTTGGGACAGTTATTGTTAAAGACAGAAGCATATATAGCCTGCTGTTACCATTCTTGCTGCTAACAGTGTAGGAAGCGTTCAATTCTAAAATCAGCCTTAAGGACTCAGAGGCATAATAGTAATCTGGAGCCTGTTCTCATTGCCATAAGACTTACACAGTAAATGATATATTTAATGGTTATTCTGAATCCTGAAGAAATATATTCAGTTCTAGCTTACAGAATCTCCATTGTTGGGGCAGAGTATAATATATTTTAGGAAGATTCTACTCAAGACCGTTCAAAATAGAGAAAAGTTGGGTATTTCCATGGAGTACCTGCCAGTTATCTGGAAATTTTTCTCTGTTGTGGGGTTTCATTCTGCGATGCTAGTAATTGATGAGTGGGTTAGAGATCTTTCCTCCCTGACTCTGAGGAGGTCATGGCTCAGTCAGTTGGGAGGGAGATGTGGCAAGTGTTTACCTCAAACAGCATCCACCCCCTGAGGCTCTGTGAACCCGTGTGGTGGCCATTCCTGGTGCAGGGGTGGGGGTGTTTGCCAACTGTCCATGTGCCTGGTCACACTGTCTTTCCCGGTGTTCATTCCTCCCCTGCCCTCACGCCTGTTTGCACCTGAGGGACTAAGTTCTTGATTCCACCTTCCACTGGCTCCATGACATGTTGGTTCAACTTTTGCTTTGTCTGGTCATTAGTCTGTGGGAATCAAGAGGCAATTATTATAAAGATACAAATTCTGTGTCTTCAATGCCTTGTTGGCCCATAAAGCAAGAACATAATGATACAAAGATTATCCTGTCTTTATGGTTATGTGGTATTTTATTTATAAAAGATTTTATTTGAGAGCTAACAAGAGGGAGAGAGATCGTAGAGGAAGGGGGAGAAGCAGACTGACTCCCCACTGAGCAGAGAGCCTCATGTGGGGCTCGATCCCAGGACCCCAAGATCATGACCTGAGCTGAAGGCTGATGCTTTGCCATCTGAGCTACTCAGGCACGCCAGTTATATGGTATTTTAGAAACTACAGAACTTCTCTCTGTGTTATCTAATCTTGATTCTTAGGACACCCTGGACATTGAGGCAGTTCAGATACTGGCTATGTTCCAAGGAAAAGACCAAAGCTTGGAGAAATTAAATACTTAAAATTCAGCTGGTGCAGAATGCTGGTGCTGCCCTGAGGTGAATGCCTTTGTTCTTTATGTGGAGAATCAGGAGACTTTTTCCAGCATCGTCTCCAGGGTCTTCTCCTGTGTTTCCACAGTTGCATTCCCAAAGCTCTTGGAGAAATCTGAGAGTGAGCCTTGTCCTTTTACCCTTGTCCTGCGGTGCTTCCTTGGTTTGTTTTTGAGCTCGAGACCATTCGTGTGCCTGTGCACAGGCCTCTTCATCCAGCCCCACCTGAATTCAATGTCGTGAACCAGGCCGTCACCCCACTGCTCTATCCAGGGCAAGGGGTGCAGGAGCGAGACACACATTGGTTCTGATCCTGCCCCTCAGAGCTGGGATTCGATTCTCTCTGAGCCCCAGTTTTGCCTTCTGTAAAACGAATGTTTGGATCACATGGCCCTTGATGGCCTCTTTAGCTCTGTCCTTGGGGTCTGGCTGTTCCTCTAATCTAGTGGTATTTTTATCTTCCCGTTCCTGGTTTACCTGGTTGTTTTATGGCTGGTGACTTAGTGATCCCATAGCCTGGGTCCGTGTTTCACTTGGTTGTCACCGTGTCCCCCCCCCTTGTCCTTTTTTATCCCCCCAGAGGAGAAGTAACCCATGGGCCAAGGAAGCCTCCCAGATGGGCAGGGCAGAACCTGCTTCCTGGCCTCCGCCGCTCGCCCACAAGCCAGATTTTCATGTGGTGCTAAGGCTGGTGGTTGAAAGTGCAGAACATTTTTTTCTGTCTTACAGCTTTTTCTCTCCCCATTGCCTAGATCCGTCAGATCCTTATAATAAAGAGAAATAATCAGGCCAACCCATCGAAGCTTTTGCTAATGGGCTAAAAGAACCCAAAAGAGCCTCTCCATGGGCTTGCTGGATGGTTCAGTCCGACCCGCTGTCCCTTTAGAGAGGCACATGGCATTAGCATAAAGACAAGTCACCATGATGATTTTGCACCCAGCCCGGTTCGTGTGAGGAGCAGGAAGGATTCTGCTGTGATCTCCGGCACATTCATCGGCCCCCGCTGAGCCCCCGATCAATAGTGACACAGTCACATCAGATGGCCCTCAAATAGTACTTCCTTTTTTGGATGGGCTGGGAGAGAGAGGAAGAAATATAAATGCCTCTTTCCTCTTAGACGACAAATAAATAAAGACGTGGTGTGCAGCTGCATTTCAAGCATTTTGGAAGCTTTTCTGGTTGAGTGTGTGTGTGTATAGGGAGAGGACGGGTGGGGGGACCCTGCCCCCGAGGCTTCTGCCTTGTTGCTGTCAGGGGTGAGTACACTGGTAAATGTCCGTATGGGTACTTTGAACCCCGTGTGCCCCCCGACCCCTGCACATCTCCCACCTGGGGACCACAAAGCAGACCTTAGAAGTGGGGCGGGTGACACCCCGGGGCGACATTTTTTTCTCCCCTCCCCCAGAGCGGTTAGTAGAAGGTCATTGGCTGAGTGTGCGCCCTGGAATCTGGGGCCGCTGCCGCCTGCCGTTAATGCTGCTTTGTTCGATGCTAAATGAGGCGAGAACTTTCACCCAGGTCACATTCATATCCTGCTCGGCGGGACGCTCAGCTGTGCACCAGCAGCCGATTCTGGGGCCTGCTCGGCGGGACGCTCAGCTGTGCACCAGCAGCCGATTCTGGGGCCTCGATTCTGGGGCCTCGGGAGAACTTTCCCGTTGGAGCGGCGGCGCCAGCCTGGAGCGGGGCATGGGGGCTTCTGGGCCCCGGCCCTGCCCTGGGCCACCTGTGACTTGGGCAGGCCCCCTAAGCGGTGCGGGCTGTGCTTGCCCCCTCCTGCACTTGGCAGATGCTTGAGTTTGACGGCCAGGCCCTGGTCTGAGGGCTGGGGAGACAGAGATGGGGATGGAGAGGGCAAGGTCCTGGCCCTCCAGGAGCTCCCATTCTCCTGGGGAAGACCGATGATGACCGTTTGGCTGAAGCACAGCCCGTAACCGCAGACCACGTAAAATGCTGGGAAGGAAACCAAAGGGTGAATGAGAAAAAGAGAGCAACTTGGGTGGGTCATAGTGGTGGACGTGTAGGAAGGCCTAGCAGGACACCCCGCGAAGTACTTTGTACATGCTCCTCTTTAACGCTGTTCTTTTGGAACGGCTTCATGAACACGCTTCCTAAGGTTCATTTTGGAAGGAAGCTCTGCTTCTGTGATTCTAAGTTTTTATTTAAAAAAAAATTTTTTTTTAGATTTTATTTATTTATTTGACAGACAGAGATCACAAGTAGGCAGAGAGGCAGAGAGAGAGAGGAGGAAGCAGGCTGTCCGCAGAGCAGAGAGCCCGATATGGGGCTCGATCCCACGACCCTGGGATCATGACCCGAGCAGCGGCTTTAACCCACTGAGCCACCCAGGCACCCCTATTTAAAAAATTTTTTGAAAAGATTTTATTTGGCAGAGAGCATGAGCAGGGGAGAGGGGCAGGAGGAGAGGGAGAAGCAGACTCTCCAATGAGCAGGGAGCCTGATATGCAGCTTGATCCCAGGACCCAGAGACCATGACCCGAGCCAAAGGCAAACAAGGCAGATGCTTAACCGACTGAGCCACCCAGGTGCCCCTGATTCTAAGTTTTTAGAAGGTATCAGGACAGGATTGGTTAAAGGACTAGTTCAGACGGGCCCTCACTGGTGGTTTCTAGATTCCCGAAGGGTATCAAACTGCTTGGGCATGTTTTTGAAAAGAGGACACAGTAGGGCCAGGAAGCTGGGTGGGGATATTGGAAGGTAGGCAGGGGGACAGAACAGAAGCCAAGCTGGGTTGGGACCCGAAAGGAGAGCGTTGGCCCAGATGCAGGCAAGGAGGCCAGAAGCTGGGAGATCTAGCCCTTCCTCTGCGTTCTGCTCTCTGCTTTGGGCCTCCTTGTCCTTCTCTGACAGGAGTGGCTTCCTCCTGAATCTCATGTGGCTTTTGTTGTGGGCTGAGGCTGTTTAACTGAGTGGTTTTCAGAAGATCAGAGCTGGGAAGGCAGAATGTAGAGAGACCTTTACATTGTACCCCTTTATGGGGGCCCTTTTCCTTTTGCCCCCCCACCCCAAAATGTGGCCATGTGGCCTTTCCCCATGGCTTTGCCAATGCTGGCCAGGCAGTAGGGCTTCAATAGCCCTTTGACACAAGATTCAGTTATTCTCCTCAGAAGAGTGTTCACTTCCATTCTCCATGATTGTGGATGTGGCTGGTCTTAAATCCTGAACCTGCCACTCCTGGGGTGGACAGCTGCCACCTTCTCCTGGGCTTCTTGGAATCACCCATGCATATGTGTTGTTTGGAGGTCACCCGCAGACCCGGCTGGGGTTGACATCCGGATGTCACCCTGCAGTGCCCCCTTCTGTTGGGGATTTGTGCCCCCCACTTTCCCGTTGCTCTGGCTATCCCATCTCTGGCATCCAGACTGCCCAGGCTGTCTGTCTGGTCTCCTGGGCCCAAGCTCCAGCCAGTGGTTCTGTGCAAATGACACAAACCGAGCCTGGTATAGGGCAGTCGCCTCCTTTCAGGGATGATTCCCTGCCAAGTCCTACCTGTTCTTGGTCTCTCTCCAGTGCCTTCAAGCTTATTTTTATGACTTCAAGTAACATACTTCATGTTTTAGGGTTACAGAAAAGCTGGGAGGCAAGGACAGAGTTCCCATATACCCTTTACTGCCTCCACACCCCCATGCGCCCCCCCATACACACATGGTTTTCCCTCTTAGCATCTTGCATTAGGGGGGTGCTTTGGGGACGACTGAGTCAATACTGATATGTTACATGTTAAGATTAATATCCTAGTTGGTTTCTCAGTTCACTCCTTGTACACTCTCTGCAAAGTTTTTGTTTTGTTTGTTTGTTTCTTTTAATAATCTTGCCCAGGGACGCCTGGGTGGCTCAGTTGGTTAAGCAGCTGCCTTCAGCTCAGGTCATGATCCCAGCATCCTGGGATCGAGTCCCACATCAGGCTCCTTGCTTGGCAGGGAGCCTACTTCTCCCTCTGCCTCTGCCTGCCGCTCTGTCTGCCTGTGCTCGCTCCCGCTCTCTCTGACAAATAAATAAATAAAATCTAAAAAAAAAAATAATAATCTTGCCCAGACTTCCTATTTATTGCTTGCCGGAGGCCTCATCTGGTGGTACAGTTCCTCGGAACAGTATCAGCGGCAGGATCACCTGATACTTATTTTTGACGCATATATCAGTTTTGTGTGTGTGATTCTTTTTTTTCTTGGTGTCTGGAAACAGTTAACAGAAACCTTGTAAACTCAAGGGTGTCCCTGAAGAAGGTGATGGCACAACGTCTGGCCAGTCCATGGGTGGCTGTCAGGTCTTGCGGCTGTTTATGTCATGGGCCGTGCCCCAGGAGACCCTGCGCACCGGGCAGTCTATCAGTTTCTCTCGGACTGAATCTCCTGAACGTGGAAACGAGTGAATGAATGTAATTTTGGGAGGTATTAATCTAGCAGCAAGGCTGAGGTCATCTAGAAACTCACAAAAAATATCTGAAGTCCTACGGGTTAACCTTGTTTGCAGCTACCTCCTGCTTATCTGGAAGATGAAGCCGCAGATAAAACCAACACAGGTGATCACGTATCTTGATTGCCCGCTACAAATTGCATCTTCCTTCTAGGCTTTTTTTTTTCCCCCCTGGATGCTCATGAAAAAAAGTAGGCCTGGATATTTTAAAACTCCTTTATTCTCTCTTCAAGCTCCGTGGTAGATGTTCTGAATAGCAGCGCTGAGAGATGCCCCACAGCAGGGATTCCTACAGAATCCTAACCGAGGTCCTCCCGAATGCCAGGTGGCTAAGAGTCAGCCGGCAGAAAGGGCTGATGTACTTCACGTCCTGGTAAGCCAGGAGCTGTGGGTGCTGCCGGAAACGTGGCTGGCTTGGGTCCGGCTCAGGTGCTGGCACGGAAATTAGGGAAGTTCCTGGAGTCACAGTGAGGGGACTGCATAGGCCGGGACAGCTGATGGGTGGAAGGGGGCCACGGCCTCTGACTTCGGCTCAGGCCTCTCCTGCCCCTTCTTAGAGCATGGGGGGTGGGTGTGTTCCTTCTCGGAGGATTCCGGTCAGGCGGACCCGGGTCACCAGTGACAAGGAAGTCCTGTACGTGGCCACGTGTCAGTGCTCTGCAAGGGATCTGGGAGGCGTTGTGGGAGGCCTCTGTAGGAGGGCAGTGGGAGCCACGCCAAGGGCTCTGGTGGGCCTCTTCATAGCAGGTGGCAGCAAGTGTGTGGGGGTTTTAAGAGGGTGAGGCAAGTGGGTTTGTGCTGGAGAGTGCTCACTCTGATGCCTCGTGGGGAGCTGTTTGGAGGGGCTCTGGGGACAGCGGAGGGGACACTGCACAGATGAAGCCAGAAGGACGGGTTCTATGGGATGAGGTAGCAGCAGTGTGGGAGGGGGATGGGAGGAGCTCGTTCCAGGATGATCCCCCAGGTTTCAGGCTTGAATAACCCGACTAGTGGATATTCTGGGGGCTGTTAATCAAGGTGGAGAAACCTAGGTGAGGAGCACAGTGTGGGGGGTGGGGAGGAGAAAGAACACAAGTTTCCCTTCTGGAAACAACTGCTTCGATTTTCAGGCATGGAGCCACCTTGCCTCTGCTGTCACAGGAGCTTCGACACCCCATGTCCTTCAGGAGAGGCAGATAAAGGGGATGCCATCTCTGAGCGAGAACCCATCATGGTGCGTCAGCCTTTGGCTGAAGGCAGGCTTTTGCCTGATGGCTGCAGGAGGTGACAGAAGTGTGGATCTTGAAAGGTTGTTAGCTCAGCAGGTGGGCGAGGTCCAGGCCTGGGAGCCAACTTTCCAAAGTAGTGTGGGAAGGCCCTGTCCCGTTCGCCCTAGAAATGATGGCGAGCTTGGCCATGGGAGTTGAGCCGTTGTAAGGACCAGCCTCTAGCAGGTGGGTCTGGGCTTGGACTGGGTCCTGCACTCGCTCTGTCTCAAGATCGAGACCCTGATGGACTGGAGTCTGTTGTGGAGGTGCTTATGCTTCATGCTAGACATGGAGGTCCTGAGGCCACACTTGCAGGTATGGCAGCGTTGACTTCCGGCCTGGTTTTGCCGCAAGGAGTGGTCGAGTGGTCACTGTGACCGTCCCCTGCTCCCCTGCTACCATGGTTCTGCGTTGTGACGTCGTCAGTGTGACTCTCTAGCTTGTGACGAGGTGTGGACCAGAACCATACCGTGGGTTTCCTTTCAATCTGTGTGACCCTAAGGAGCATCTGTAGTGGGTTACCTGCTCCTGACGGATTCTCAGGAAGGCAGATTTAGGACTTCACGCTGGGGGAGGAAGGCAATCAGTGTGCGTGTGTGTGCCTGGTATGAATGGACCGTAAGCTATCAGGGCGTGGGATGACACATGGGTGTGAGAGGAGTGTGGGGCATGTGTGCACGTGGCATGTGTGGTGTGTGAGCACATGGGCCTTGCACGCGTGTGAAGGTGTGCGGTGTGTGCGTGTCCACATGCCAGCATGGCGGGTGGTGGATGGCGGATGCCGCGCTGGAGACTCGAGCAGGTGGAGAGGTTGGGTGTTGTCATGTGAGCTCCTTTTAAGGAAACCCGTCCAAAGCCAGAAAGCCACCTCCCCTCTCTTTTGTCCTCCCTGCACCCCACATTTCCTGACTGCTTCGGGTTCTCCGCCCAGAGGCCTCCCTTCTGGAAGGGGAGAGATGGGCTGGGTGGAGGTAGCGGGGCAGGGACGGGTCCCCTCGGGGCGTTTGTGTTCCTGCTCAGGAGTGGACCTCCCCGGGCGGCAGGCCCTCCTGGCGTGGCAGGGGTCACTTCCAGGCGAGCCTGGAACCAGTGACCTTGTGAGGTCTCGGGCTCCTGGCTCTCCTGTGATGACTGAGGGAACGGGAGCCCCTGAAGTTCTGAGGGCTCAGAGCTCAGGGCAGGAGCCTTCAGGCACATGGGGCCTGGGACTGGGAGTGTGGAAACTGCTGGAGCTGCTGTGACATCCGACAGTCACACACCGGGCCTCGTGGTGTTCTGGAGCATGTCAGCCTGTCGGTCACAGGTGTGTTGAGGGATGCCGCAGGGCGGAGCTCAGAGGGGAGAAACCCCAACCATGTTGAAATCAGACCACTCTTCAGTCCGGGGGCTTTAGGTACCTGGGCGCATTGCTGGGTGCTTTATCGACCGTGGGGGTGCACTTGCTGTTGGGGTGCTGGGCGCTGTTGTGGGGGTGCCGTCCGCCTTGGGCCCAGAGGCAGCGCCCCCACTGCTCACCCTTGGCTGCTGGGATCGTGCTTCAGGGTAGGAGCACAGACTGGATCCATCCTGGGGCAAATCCTTTGCAGTACTTAGCTTTTTTTTTTTTTTTTTTTTTTGGTATTTATTTATTAGTTAGAGAGAGAGAGCGCGCGAGCACAGGCAGACAGAGAGGCAGGCAGAGGCAGAGGGAGAAGCAGGCTCCCTGCCGAGCAAGGAGCCTGATGTGGGACTCGATCCCAGGACGCTGGGATCGTGACCTGAGCCGAAGGCAGCCGCTTAACCAACTGAGCCACCCAGGCGTCCCTGCAGTATTTAGCTTTTGGAACCTTCCTTACCAGGGCTAGCCTTAGCTCCAAATTTCAGAAGGAACCTTTCCTTCCTGTGACCACAGGACATAGGGGATGACTGTGCTCTTAGCTTCTATTAATGCGGTCTTTGCTTAGGTAGACTTCTAAGTTATTTGGGGACTATTCCTTCCTAGGACATCCCCCAGGCTATTTTCTATCATTTGAATGTCAAAAGGGAACACGGACCCAATAGGTCAGTATGGCTGTGTGAGAAACAGATATCTCTTGCTTAAAAAATGTCCTCCCTCTTTTCTTGTTTCCTCCTACTGAGGAAGGATCTCAAGATATTTCTGTACTTCTGACCTAGCAATCCTACTCATCCAAGTCCAGCCTACAGAGCGCCTTGGATGAGCTCCGGGATCTGTAGATGACGGGGTCGCGGACTCAGTGTGGTCACTAGTGAGAGGGGAGGTGTCTGCCAGTCGGCGAGCCTCCACGGGTAACGTGGCAACAAAAATGCCCAAGTTGTATTTAGAGTAAAAAAAAAAAAAAACCCAACATGTAGAACAATGTGAAGACTGTGCCTTTTTTACATAAAACAGATTCCTTTGTGTCTGTGAATATATCTGTCCATCAGCATACACAGAGATGAATGTTGAACTATCATATTGAGTGGGGGGAGGGCTTTATTCTTTTGCTCTGTGTATTTCTGCTTTATTTGAATAATGTACTGGGAGGAAGTATCCGTATATTAAACATTAACCTGAATGTCATTGGGTTTTAAAAATAACTCAAAAGTTTTAGATTAAAAAATTGTTTCAGAAGATTACATTTTAAAATACAATATAATTAGGGTGTTCCTTTCCTCTAGTTGGGAGCTTAGTCAAGTGTGTGAGGTCTCTGGAACATTCAGGGCTGATTCACTGAAGTGCCATTCGTTGAAAAAAAAGCATATATTCCTCTTTTTTGGGGGAGGGGAGGGAGACTTTAATATAAGCAAAGCGTATTTGTGTAAGAGATTTATACCTTCTCTCATTGGATCTTTCCCGAAATCCCATTTTACTGATGAGGCTGGGCAAAGTACCTTGCCCCAAAGACAGTGGTGGGAGGTTGATCACAGCCAGGTCTTTCTGGTTTAGGAGGCCGCTCGGTGGAACATTGGGATCTGTTTCACTTCTGATCAAGAGCAGGTTGGGAGAGGAAGCAGGGCTTTTTTGTTCAGGGGCTTTTTATAACTTTAGGAGTCATCCCCGAACAAGACACCCCTTTGGCTCTTTCCTCCTCTGCAAAATAGGGAGCTCAGCTTCATGTCCTTCTGCTAACATTCTCTGACCGGGGACCCTTGCCATCCTCTTCTCACCAAGTGCTTGCTTCCTCCCTGCAGTACGTCGGAAGCCTGGATGTGCCGAGGCCCAACAGCCGAGTGGAGATTGTGGCTGCCATGCGCCGGATCCGGGTGAGTGGCTGGAGAGCGGCTGTGAGGGGTCAGAGCCCCAGCATCTTCACTGTCAGCCCTATAGATGGTGCTGGGGGAATCAAGTGGACGGCTACACCCACTGCAAACCCCAGACCCCTCTTCCTGTACCCTGCAGGGAAGCCGTTCTGAGCTGGGTGGTTGATCTTCATTAAAGGCCAGGGTTAAGATGGATGTGATGGCCAGAGGGGTGCTCTTCTCTCCACCTCTCCTGGCCTGTTGCTTCTGGAATGGAGATGCACTTACCTTGAGGATGTGTGGGGTCTCCTGGGGACTGAGCAAGAATGGCGAAGGATCTTTGTTTATTCAGATTTTAGGGAAAATGTTTGATAATTAGTTGTTAATTGGCTCAAAACATTTAAGAAGTGAAGCGATTTATTGTGGTATATAAGAAGGTCGACTTGAATTTTTAAGGACAAATTGTGGGATTTCAGCAAAATTTCTGTGGTCAGTTCCTTTAGACTCTGAACATGTGTACATTCTCTTCTGGAATTTGGGGGATCTTCTAGCAGCGTCTGGTAAACATTCCGGACCGTTCTTTTTTGACTCTGGTGCACAGATCAGAGCTTGAACAAGACTTAAGTTGTCTTCTGAGCACAGTGAAGGAGTTTGTCCATCTGCTCCGTGTTGAAATAGAAGCTACTTTAAAGTCGTACATTTCTAAGGGAGGTTGGGGATTGGTCAAGTGGAATTGCAGGACTTCTTGGAGAAAATGGGTATTGGAGATGGCAGGAGCAGTCACTTTGGATGCAGCCTGGTTTGGGCTCTTTGTCTCTAGAAGAATCTACTAGGTAAATAGAAAACGTGTAGCAGATGTTGGGAGCGTCAGTTGGCTTCCTGCCAGTTTCACTTCCTGCCATCTCATCCCATCCACAGAAATCTCAGCTCAATGACAGCAATTTGGGGAAGAAAATTAGTATGTTTGCTCCTGTTTCTCTGAGCTGTTCATTAGCTTATTAAAATTACTTTTTTGGGGGTACCAGGTGGCTCAGTCGATTAAGCATCTGACTCTTGATCTCAGCTCAGGTCTTGATCTCAGAGCCGTGAGTTCAAGCCCCGTGCTGGGCTTCTTGCTGGGTGTGGAGCGTGCTTTACAAAAAGAAAAAATTAGGGGTTGGGGGCGGGGGTAACAGGGTGATGGGTATTAAGGCGGACACGTGTTGTGTCGAGCATTGGGTGTTGTGTATAGCTGATGAATCATAGAATCCTTCATCAAAAACTAATGTACTACACAGTGGCTAACAGAACATAAAAAAAAGTGATAATAGTAAGTAATAATAACAATAATTAAATCTAAAAAAATAAAAATAACCTTTTCACTGCCTTGATCCTCCCAGTCCTTCGGCATTTTTTTTTTTTTTTATTAAGTTGAATTTGTTGAAACTATTAAAAACAGCAGTGCCCTTTCTCATGGATGTGAGTGTGTTGCTTCAAAGCCTTTCACATGGGTTCACTCAACATTCATAGCAAGCTGTGGTGTAGGGGTCTTGTTACTCTCATTTTTTAGATTACACTGAAGCTGGGAGGGGTGGTGAGGAGTCCCAGGGCCTGGGAAGTGGTGGGTGTGCGGCCTGAGTGCAGTTCCGCACTCGGTCTCAAGAGGCCACATGAGATCCTTCCTCCCTGTGGCTTCAGGCTTGCCATTCAGTATATTCCCAGGCCTCCTCTTTTCTTCCTTGGCCTTCCCACTCGGGTAGGGAGTGCAGTGGCCTTGGCTAGGGGGTGTTGGGTGGGGCTTCCCCATGCTGGGGGCCTACTGCTCTCGCTGAGATTGGTCCTGTTGCGGCCGTCAGGCCTGGACCTGGGGCTGGCCGTCCTTGGGGTTTCACCAAAAACGTCCCTCTTTCCTTCCTGTTCAGCTAAGATAGAGGAAATATGTTGGAAAAATACCCTTATCATAATTAGAGTCGTATCTCTGTTAATATTAGCTGTCAGGACGAATGCTGTGTGTCAGGTGCTTCAGTTGGCCTTTTAGTGTAGAAATAACTTTTTATGTATTATTTGCCGCTACTCTAGACAAGGCGAGGATATTATCACGTGCTGTAGGTGAGGAAACAAAGAGTTTTGGGGAGGCTCCATAAGTGGTTCTAGGTCAAGTCGCTGTCAGTAGGCGGAGCTGGGACTCGCACCCAGCACGGCGCTGTCCCCTCTGTGGCCCAGCTCTTGGACGTGGGCTTGGGTGATGGTGTGCCCAGTTGGTGAACCGAAGGGTTGGGGCGTGGGACTTCCCTAGTGAGGGAGTCCACGGCAGAAACACCATTTTGTAGAAGGAACAGCGTGTACCTGTGCAGAAAACCTGTCCTCGGAGCTGGGGTGTCCGCTAGACCTGGTCATGCCCTGAGAGCTGGGGACCTGTAGGGCTTGAGTGGCCCTGTCTCCTCTGGCCCATCATCTGTTAGCCTGCGTGGCCATGTGCCGGGAGCTCCCGTCCCTGTGACCTGCTTCCAGTGCTTAATGAGCGAGCGGCTCATTCAGCTAGAGGGAGAACTATGTTGGCCAGAAAGCTGCTCGGTCTGGCTGGCCGGGCCCGTGTGTAGACAGGACGCCGTAACAGCGAGCACTCTGGGCGTGTGTTTTACCCCGAAACCCCCAATTCATTGCTCGGTCCAGGCTGCTGTTTTCTCTGGCTCTCTCCCTTTCAAAAGAGCTGTTTTGGCTGTCATTACAGTCGTCGAGGACCAAGGCCTGGGGTTTCTGTGTAAAGGACTGTTCCTGACTTTCTTGGTATGTGGAATGGTGCCAAGCCAACGTTGGGCAGGACACTTCGGGGTTTAGGTGGCTGGATGCTCATGCAGATTCGAAGATGCAGGCCTCCCAGCGTGGCCAGCGCAGAGGGCTGGTCCTCCAAGAAGCCACTCTGAGAAGGATGGCGGCGTCTTACATCTGGGGGCCTTGCCAAGCCTTTTACGTGCCCCTCCCCCTGACCTCTCGGGAGCTCTGCACGGGACGGGGCACGGGGCAGTGCAGAGAGAGAGAGAAGCCCACGGAAGGAGAAGTGACTGGCCTGAGGGGTGCCATGTTGGCCTCAGGCCTGGGGCTGCAGCAGGTGCATGGGCCCCTCCTCCTTCCTGAGTTCCCCACTGCGGGGTCAACTGCACTGAATATGTGCTCTTCGTCTTCTTCTCTCCCCCCTCCCAGTTTCTCATTTGTTCTCTGACTGTATAGATTTCATTTGTTCTCTGACTGTACAGATTTTCTTTTAAAATTCATGTGGGGCATCTGGGTGGCTCAGTGGGTTAAAGCCTCTGCCTTCAGCTCGGGTCATGATCTCAGGGTCCTGGGATCAAGCCCCGCATCAGGCTCTCTGCTCAGCAGGGAGCCTGCTTCCCCCTCTCTCCTGCCTGCCTCTCTGCCTACTTGTGATCTCTGTCTGTCAAATAAATAAATAAAATCTTTAAAAAAAAATTCACGTTACCTGTTCTGGGTGTTGTTGTTTTTTTTTCTCCTTTTGTAATGTGCTTTCAAGATTTTTAAACTGATGTTTAAACCATTTTTAAATGTAGAGTTCGGTAGTGTCATTCACATCATGCCACGGATCTTTCTAAAACTTCTTCCTCTTGCAAAACAAACTCTGTATGAAACGCCAGTTCCCTTTCCCTCTTCCCCCAGCCCTTGGCAACCACCTTTATACTCTGGTCTCTCTGATTTTGGCTGCTTAGATACCTCATAAATGGAATCCTACTCTATTTGTCATTCTGTGACTAGCTTGATTCATTGCGCGCAACATCCTGGAGGTTCATCTGTGCTGTGGCGTGTGACGGGATTTCCTTCCTTTATGAGACCGTGCAGTAGTCGATTGTGTGTGTATAATTAACACATTTTCTTTATTCGTCCTTCTGTTGATGGACACTTGGGTCTCTTCTCCCTTTTGGCTGTTGCGAATAATGCCACAATGAGCACGAACGTGCAAATATCCTTGAGATCCTGCTTTGAATTCTTTTGGATCTATACCCAGATGCGGGAGGGCTGCATCGTATGGCAATTCTATTTTTAATGTTTCATATTGTCTTCCATAATGGTTGTATCATTTAAAATTCCCGGCCATGGCACACAAGGGTTTCAAGATTTTTCTTTCTTTCTTTTTTTTTTTTTTTTTTAATAACTCGTGCCTTCTTGGTGCTGATCTTTAAATAGATGGGCTTGTGGAACCACTAGGCTCCAGGGTCTCTGTGGGGAGAGTCTGGTAGCGGTGGGCTGCCAGGCTGCCTCCTGTCATAGAACCTTCCTGGCTGAACTCGCCCATGCCAGGGCCTGGGGTTCCTTGTACTGCACTTCCGAGGACTGGGCTTGGGGTTCTGAACGGCTGTAACTTCAGTGTGATGCCGTCCGGGATATGGGGTGGCATGTATGTGGGTGACTCGTCAGTACTGAGCATAGCCTTCCACCTTCTGCTTCCTGTCCACCAGCAGGATGTGCATGCGTCGGCTCATTCCTCCGTCCTGCAGGTATTTCCTGAGCACCGTACGCTTCACCAACGTCAGAATCTTCCTCTGGTGCTGGCATTTGGCCATGGACCATTTGTGAGACAAGCACACAAATAACTAAGTTATTAGGCAAGGGGCAAGAGGTTAGGAAGTGTGTAACTGGAGATCTAGCCCAGTTTGAGGAGATAGGGTGGCCGTGTGGGCTCCCGAGATGGAACCCGGGATTAGCAGACGCTGCAGCCGGATGAACCCCCCACCCCCCCGAAGCTGAGGATGTCACGGCTCAGGGAGGACTTGCAGCCTTGAGGGAGCATGTCCCCTCACAGCTCCCTCTGGGCCCCAAGTGCCTCACTTCCTGCCTGACCATCACTGCAGACTCCGGGAATTTTTCCCGAGTGACTTTGAACAGAGTTCTTTAGATCGGTCTGTCCTGCACTTAAGGGCCACGGAATCCTGGCACGTGCTTTGTTGTTTGTGGGGGGAGACTGGGATTGCAACTTCTCCATCTGTCCATTGGGTGTTCCCGAGGGGACAGTGAGGCCCACACAGGAGGAGGACCTGGGTCTTCGGACGCCCAGCACCTTCCACCGCTGCAGAGCGAGGCCCGGAGAAGTCACTGCGCAGTGTTTGCTTGTTTGTTTTCTTCATACCGATTCTGGGAGCTTCCACTGATGAGGAATGAGGATGAATTCTGGGGCACTCTGGGGGTCCTTCTGAGTTGGAAGTAACTGCAGTCACGGGTAGCCGTGGTTTTGAGGTCTCTCACCGCCTTCTTTGTTTGCTCGTTCAGGATGTGCCCCTTTGCCCAAGGCCGTGGGGACCCTGGTCTCTTCCCTCCGTAGTCTGTCTTACTCAAGCTTCAGTTTCTCTCCTATTCTGTCTGCTGTTGTTGCTATAACAAGTCATCACAGACTTGTTTAAAACCACACGGAGGCATTAGCTGACGGTCCTGGAGGTCATTGTGCAGGACAATCTTCCCATCTTGTGATTCTTAATCACATCTGCAATGTCCTTTTTCCCACATGCCGTAATAGTCCCAGATTCCGGGAGTTAGCACTGGACATCGCTGGGGGCCTGTTCCACCAACCCCACGTGCCTTGCCTGTAGCCTACAAAGAAGAAGCAAGTGAGGGAGCCCAGACTAAACCTGGGCAGTCTTCTGATTCCGGCCCTGATCCTTTCCCTCACCCTTCCAGCTGCCTGGGTGGGGATTCCCATGTTATCCTCTGATCCCTGGAACCATCTGGGCTAAAGGGAAGTTTATACTCTCCAGAAGCGAGCTCAGGCTGACGGTCCTCCTTCTCTGCCAATGGTCCCGGTGTCTGAGCAGGTGCCATCTGGAAGAAGGGGAGAGGAGGGGATATGGGCCACCCTCCCCCAGCTGTGCAGGCAAAGTGGACGGAAGTTCTGTGTGAGCCCAGGGTTGGTTTGGTTCCAACTGGGGCTGCTTGGTTGCAGGTTTCTGGTGGAAGGGAAGGTGGATCCAGCCTGCTGGCCTTGCCTCATGGTACCTGCGTGTGTAGAGGGGAATGCAGCAGGCAAATATTTGCTATGATTTGCATGACTTTTGTTCCCAACATGATCACCAGCCAGTCCCTGTCCCTGCACTTTTTGGTTTCCCTGGGAAAGCAGCGCTGTGCAGTTAGAGCCCTTAATGAGGACTAATGAGAGTTGGGTTCTGAGTCTTCTTGTTGGAAGGTTTAACCATTCAGTTCATCTCTGCTTCCTGGTTTATAAAAGGGAGAGGATCATAACTTACTGTCTCACTGGTGCTGTTGTCAAGTCTGGGATAATGCATGAAAAGATACTTTGTAAGCCACAAAGGGGTATTTATATTCATCGGTATCATTTCTCTACCTTCTTTTGGGTTTCAAAGCATTGTGCAAACACAGATAAATACCGGACCGGAGAGACACCACGCTGCTTCATGTAAGTCCTTTTAATGGCCAGTGTCTTCTTGTAGATTTCCGTGCAAGCCTCACTTCCTTGGGGGAGGCCTCTCCAGCCCCCAACAGGTCATTTTGTCCCTTCCTGCCTTCTTGGCACCTCACCCCTCCCTTTGCTGTACTCAAGTGACTTTGCAGTCTGTCCGCATGACAGCCTGTGCTCAGTGGACTTCTGTTGAGTGACTGAGAAAATTAATCTTTGATGATAACCACATGAGCATCCAGCAGTGAAACCCAGTGAGGTTTCGCCGAGGGGGTGCCGGGAAGGAGGAATGCTCTGGGCTCCCGTGTGTGGAGAGCCAGGCTGGGCTTGAGCATGGCACCTGCTGTTCTGTTACTTCCTTACCTTTGGAACCTTTTGTAGCTTCTAGAAGCGGAGCTTTCTAGAAGGGGAGAAGGGGAGAGGCATCTTGCTGGGCCATTGTTGCGGGAGAGGGGACAGAGAGGTCCTCGTGGCCAAAGACTGGATTTCTGGCTGTGAAAAGACCAGGGGACGGATCCCTGCTGTAGAAACATGGCACAGCCTCCTGGAAGCTAGAGCAGCCTGGACCTGAAGCCGGGTGTGTGCTTGTGTCCACATGTACTCAGACGTGGTTGGTCCTTCTTTGCGGCACCTCTGGTCCCGCTGCAAACACCTTTCACAGGTGTCCAGGATGGGATCATAGATTTCTGTCTAGTAGTGACTTGCTTTTCAGATGTGGCTACTCAGGAGTTGCATGGCTCCGTGGTCTTGAACATAAGGGGCTGGTGCCCAGGAAGTGGCCAAGCCCTCCCCTCTCCTGCAGGCTCCTTCTGGTATTACTGACTCTTCCAGAACTTTTTCTCAAGGGATAACAACCCCAACATGAAGTGGCCCTGGGTGCTGCTGTCTTGGGATAACATCCCGGTCCTGGGCAGGCTGGCAGGCTGTGTGGGGCAGATCCAGCCCTTGCGAGGGCCTCCTGTCCCTGCCACCTTTCCTTCTCCACCACCGGTCAACCACAGCACCCCATCGCCCCAATGCATAACCCTCTCCCTGCGTAGTTTCCCACAGCATCACATGTTCCTTTGTCAGTAATTCTTCTCCTTCTCAAGTTCAGGGCTGGCTCGTCTACCTCGGAACTGCTTAGGTGGCAATGCAGACCCTCTTTGGTTACCTTGGTATGGCCCTGTTATCCCCCCC